>CAIGQZ010001108.1:5118381-5144943 GCA_903798205.1 Danio tinwini
AGAATCAGAAACCAATGTTTTTTTTATTAAGACTTAATGTCCGTTTAGCATTGCCGGATCACTGTTAACAAGACAAATGTATGGTGTAGAACACACTAGGACCACTAGAACATATCATTGGCAATATCCTTTCGAAATGAAATTAAGTCTAAAACTGCTCCAGGTGAGGCTCGAACTCACAACCTCGGCATTGCTTTGCATCGTACTGTCTTATAAGTACCGCGCGCTAACCGATTGCGCCACTGGAGCGTATCTCTGATGACAACACTGTTTATCTAAGGGGAATCCATCAATTCCTTCGTTATAACATAATAAAGCCGGTTTTTCTATAGCTTAAAAAATAATGAAGCTGGTGTTTCTATAGCTTAAAAATGTTATGTTACACTGATCTCCCGGTTACACGGAAGTGATGCTGTCAAACAACTTTCTTTTGGCGCATAAACTGAAGTTTCAGTTTATTAATTGGCCTAGGCTATTTGTGAATGGATACAGTAGGCTTAGTTTGGTTTACCACCTGTTGAGCTGTACCGCCCCCTTGTGGTGTCTAATCCTTAGATGGTGGCCTTTTTCTGGTATTTTTAAAACCCTTATTTCGCAGTTGGTAGCAACTTAGTGGTCAGTGTGGCACTGAATTGAATGGTTTTCATAATTGTGTTACAGATAGTGTTACCCTTCAACAGACCTAGAAGCATCAATACACTTGTTATATGTTTAGCCATAGCATGTTCATGTTTATGCACATCATATTAACTTCAGTCAACAAGAATAGATAATTTATTAAATAATATATATTTTATATTAAAGAGTTGCCATTTTCTAAATCAACCAAAGGAGGTTGCTTTCTTCAATATGCAAAAACTAATAATAAAATAATTCCTTACACAGTTCAAGCTGTAATTGTCACATACTTTTAACAGCTCTGGAACAATTTCTAAAGTTTTTTTCATTTAAACTTATTACCACTTAAAGATCTCATTGGAAATATGAAAAACATTGCAGTAAATCTCATAATTTAAGAGTAAAGATTAAAGATTATTGATCATATGCATAAGTGTTTTCTTGCACCTGAACAATTTGACTTGTAACCTGGAAAACCTCGTAATTTGGACTTAAGTGATAACATATGTGAAGAACATGATTGCTTTGCAATGTACTTTTGCATAAGAACTGCATACTGACCAATTGCACCACCAGAGTCTTATATTCAGTTTATAAAGGCTCATTGACAGATGGTCAAAAGTTAATTTGACAGGATCATCTTTAGTCTGTCAAAATACTTCATATACACACACCCACACCCACAAATTAAGATAACAAGCAGATGACTTATGCAACGGTGCATTATTTAAAAGGATTACTGTACATATAAAGCAGCCAAAACATTTTCTGAAAGTACCCCAAATACAAAATCCTAAAACCATTTGTTTGCTTCAGGCACAGTTGTGCAGTAATCATAAATACTAATACAATTCCCAATTTGATCCACAAGTAAAAAAAACACTGGTAGTGTTTATAGGTAACATACAATAAAAGGCACATTGTTGAGAACACTGCATAAAAAGATCAATGCAAAATGTCAGCATCGATAAAAAAGAGGTAAAATACCAAAGACTCTTCACATCCCATTACTGGTTGTGTGCAATCTTCAGCCATTACGGATCTGCTTTCACAACTCTCCTGCATCATGGGCCTCTTTTCCATGCTTCCCTTCAATCTCCTCTTCAGATCCCTTTATTCCCATGTCACCTTTCCATATCTCAGTAAGACACTCTAAAAGACAGGAAAAATTTCAAATAATAGCTTAACATGTTTTTCAGGAAGCACTGGGTAACAAATCTGCATATAAAAAAAAGCAATATTAAAAAGACAAGTAGATCCTGTTTCCACCTAATATTAACATTAATTTTCAGAGCTTCGATCAAAAGTGGTCAGCCGAGATGCATTACAATTTCCACCTGGAGTTAACATCCATTTGCAGTGATCCAATCACAATTGGTCAACAAAGACGCATTACTTTTTCAGCCTGGTGCTAACATGCATTCAAACGAGTCTCTCGTGACCACTTGTGTTCAGATTTTGTCAAGACCTGTCCCTCTTAGTCATGCTCTACATAATTTTCACAGGAATACTCGATGCTACCCTTGAGTATTACTGAATGAAGAAATCCATACAGTATGAAAACAATTTGATTTAATGCGTCTTCAAATATGCCTGCAAGTGGTAAGAAAAGGACAAGCTCAAAACTGGAATTAGGCAGTTTTGGCCTTATGGTGAGGCACAAATGCAGAGCACACATTTTGAGCATGGGTAACCCTTCCTGGCTTCTTAATACCAGGTCTAAACAGAGCTGAAGTGTATTTATACCTTGGTCTGAGTCTTTCAAGACATGGGCTTCACAGAGGAATCTTTCCAGTCCTTTGTCTTGATGATGAAAATACCAGTCCTCCACAACCTCTTCATGCTCTTCCAACATGGTCTCACACTTTAAAATAAACATAAAAAGGTGTAAAAATATAAACTTTAATATTTACATTTTACTATATGGACCCAAAAGATATTTACCAGTTTTATTTATTTTTATTAATTTATTAATCTTTAGTTTTTTTAGGTATTTAAACCTACAAAACATACTGTTCCATACAATAACAGCTTTAGAATATTCATTCATTTATTTTCCTTCGGCTTAGTCCCTATATTAATAAGGTATCGGTACAGTGGAATAAACCGCCAACTTATCCAGCACATGTTTTACACATCAGATGCACTTCCAGCTGCCACCCAGTACTGGGAATCATCCATACACACTCATTCACACACATACACTACGGCCAATTTAGTTTATTCAATTCCTTTATACCGCATATCTTTGGACTGTGGGGGAAACCGGAGCACCCGGAGGAAACCCACAAGAACACGGGGAGAACATGCAAATTCCACACAGAAATACCAACTGACCTACCAGGACTCGAACCAACAACCTTCTTACTGTGAGGTCAGTCCTAACCACTGAACCACCATGTCGCCCACTTTAGAATATGTATAAACAAATTAATAATCATGATTCTTAGTAGTATTAACAACCTCAGCTAGTTACTGTTTTCTCAGTGAATGTGTTGGTAATCTGCTCTCTTGATTGACTGCCCAAGAAAATAAAGATAAGGATTGAGATTGACTAATTGACTAATATAATTTAAGAACATGAAGATGCATTCATTTATTCATTTTCCTTCAGCTTAGTCCCTTTATTCATCAGGGGTCATCTCAAATCTGTGAGTACTGTAAACTTACTGTGAATTAACTCATTACTTTCAACACTGAGATCAAAACTCTTTTCTATTGAGTAGAATTGATGAGCCACCATGTCGCCCCTGAAGATGCATTTTGTGCTTTGAAATCTGTTTTCTCGGTTTGTAAATGTGTATTACCTGTCTCTTCAATTCTGCCACTTCCACTGTTGGTTCATCCCACAGTTCATAGGGGACACCCAGTTCCACCTTTACACCTTTTTCCACCAGGTTCTTTAGTGTGTTCATAGTTTGACTTGTGCCCTGACAAACAGCAATGTAAAAATCAACCAACAATAGTCTGCAAACACACACACACATTTTATGTTCTGGCTTACTTTCGTGCAAGGGAGGGATGAGAAAAACAAGCTAAGGTGAGCTCAATACCTTGGCATATCGAAGGCTTCCTGGTCTCTCAGCATGCACCTTATACTGTAAAATTCTTTCACAGATGTTGTCCATGGCCTCAGTGAGTCGCATCTCCCTGGAAACAAATAAATCGTAATTATGGCAACATGGGGAGGATACCCATAGAGTTAGACTTCCCCTAACACTATTTCCCCCCTCAACCTAACCAGTGTAGCTCAGTGGTTAGGTGACTCACCTTTACTGCATTTCGTTTCCTTGTACTTGTACATGTGTAATGACAATAAAGTTGAATCTAATCTAATTTAATCTTATGGGGACATTCTAAAATGCTTAACAGGGCTTAATGTACCCTACAATCAACCAGAGAAACCTAAATTCCTGTCAAACTTTACTTGTAATTAACCCTAACATCTATAAAAAAATGAGTCCCAATTCCATAGATAAAGTGAAAAACACCATGTTAAGCATGTTTCTTCCCATTGAAGTCCATTATACAAGAAAAAAGCTTAACATGGCTTAATGTACCTAAAACAACAAGTGGGAAAATCTAATTTCTATCAATTTTGACTTGTTATTAGCACAAACTACTAGCAAAAGAATGAGCCCTGTTTCCACAGCTAAAGTGAACAATATTGTGTTAAGCGGTTTCCCCTATGTTGTTGTGGGAATGTTAATGACATGCACAAGCGCATTCATTTGACAGCAAGGGTTAATCTATTATAAATAAAATTCAATTTTATGAACAGCCTTTTTGGGTGGCGCAGTAGGTAGTGCTGTCGCTTCAAAGCAAAAATGTTGCTGGTTCGAGCCTTGGCTGGGTCAGTTGGCGTTTCTGTGTGGATTTTGCATGTGCTCTCTGCGTTCGCGTGGGTTTCCTCCAGGTGCTCTGGTTTCCCCCACAGTCCAAAGACATGCGGTACAGGTGAATTGAGTAGGCTAATTGTCCGTAGTGTATGAGTGTGAATGAGTGTGTGTGGATGTTTCCCAGAGAAGGGTTGCAGCTGGAAGGGCATCCACTGCGTAAAAACGTGCTGGATAAGTTGGCGGTTCATTCCGCTGGGTCGACCCCAGATTAATAAAGTGACTAAGCCGAAAAGAAAATGAATGAACAGCCTTTTTAACAATAGGTTTTCCTTGGTTGTTGTAAAGTTACTTTCCTTAGCTTTTTTAAGAGCCTTTCCTTATTATGGACTACAATTGGGGAGAAAACATGTAACGTGATATTGTTCACTTGATACACTAAAATAAAATCTTGTTCTTTTAACAGCAGAAAATGTTTAATGAGTTTATGTTTATAGAATTTTGAGAGTCTTCAGATGTTGTTAAGTTAAATCCCATTAAGCTCTTATAATGGACTTGAATGGGGATAAAACGCTTGACATAACATTGTTCACTTCATCCACAGAATCAGGGCTTGATCTTTTGTTAGGAGTTACTGGTAATTAAAAGCAAAATTTCATACATGTTTGGTGTGCCCAACTTGTTGAGGTACGTTAAGCCATGTTCAGCTTTTTCCTTTTATGATGGACTTAAAACATAACGCGAAAATGTTCTCACTACAAATTAGAGCTCGTTCTTTTGACATCAGAAAATGTTTGTCATGAGTCAAATTTGACAGAAATTTCCCCCGCTTGTTGTTAAGGTACATTAAGCCACGTTAAACCTTTTCCTTATAACGGACTTCAATGGGGGAAAACGCTTGTTCACTTTATCTATTGGAATTTAATTACAAGAAAAGTCTGACATAAAATTTGGCTTTCTCTGCGTGATTTTTAGGTGCATTACTTACGAAGTGTTGTATTTGATTTTGCGCCTGCGCTTGCCAGTGTCCAAAACTTCTCCAAGCTCCACAACTTCCTTCGAGCGGCCAGTTTTTTCTAAGGCGTCCTGCAACTCCACCGTCAGTAATTTGCAAACTATTAAAACACATTTTTTAAAAATATTAATAATGCTGTAACTTTAGTAAAAACCTATTAGTTATTTGTAGAAGAATTATGCTGTATTTTAGTTTATTTTTTTACAGGGTTAAAGTTGTACTTTTGTTTCTTACCCTCGCATTTATTCGGTAATCGCTCCTCTTGATTGGCCAAAACGAAGCTAATCATATAAAACAAAAAAACAGCAAACACTTCCATACTGACCACAAACGTATACTAACAGTAGGGGGTTGTATTAAAGCCACATCAACATGCTTGACAATGGTAACTTCAGGCTAGTGGAAGTGAGCATGCGCGCTGCCAAGTCGACGCTAAGAAATGTAAACAGAAAACGCGTTATCGATTTAGGCACAACTAATCGAAAACGCAACGCATTGATCTGAGTTTAAGAAGCCCCGCATGCATGTATCAAAAAAGTATCTGCTGGTCAATGTAAAACACGTTAAAAAATCGAAAAGAAGATTGTAGATTGAGAGCAACGATGTTAATTCATTTATTTATTTTAGCCTGTTTTGTTCATGATAATTATGCACAGACAGTGACTATAAGTAAAGGGCAGTAACTAGAAAGATTTACGATTGCATTTTAATATGACATGAGTACAGCTGTAATGTTTACATAAGTAGCGACAGTTTAACTGAGACATTTTTACATACACATTTGATAAATAAAGATTTAGTAGACAAGAAACAGTTCTAATATTATATTATGTTAGCCTATTTAATTTTCCTTCGGCTTAGTCCTTTTATTCATTTGGGGTCACCACAGCGAAATGAACCGCCAACTATTCCAGCATATGTTTGTACACAACAGATGCCCTTCCAGCTGCAAACCAGAACTGGGAAACATCCATACACACTCATTTACATACTCATACATTACGGTCAATTTAGTTTATTCAGTTTACCTGTAGTGCATGTCTTTGGACTGTGAGGGAAACCGAAGCACTCGAAGGAAACCCACACGAACACTGGGAGAACATACATACTCCACACAGAAGGTGACAGTGCTAACCACTGAGCCGCTGTGTCGCCATATTATATTATATTGTATTACATTATACAGGAAGTGCAGAATTATTAAAGCAAGTTGTATTTTTGAGGATTAATTAGGCCAGCAACCACAGCCTTACAGACACTGTTCAGAGAGGTGTACTGTTTTTCCTCCTTGTAAATCTCACATTTGATGATGGACCACAGGTTCTCTATGGGGTTCAGATCAGGTGAACAAGGAGGCCATGTCATTAGTTTTTCTTCTTTTAGACCCTTTCTTGCCAGCCACACTGTGGAGTACCTGTGTGTGATGGAGCATTGTCCTGCATGAAAATCATGTTTTTCTTGAAGGATGCAGACTTCCTGTACCACTGCTTGAAGAAGGTGTTATCCAGAAACTGGCAGTAGGACTGGGAGTTGAGCTTCACTCCATCCTCAACCCAAAAAGGCCCCACAAGCTCCAGAAGCTTGGCAATTTTAAGAGTGCTGCATCCCTCTGCAAGATATCTCACTATTTTTTACTTTTCGGAGCCTGTCAAGTCCTTCTTTTGACCCATTTTGCCAAAGGAAAGGAAGTTGCCTAATAATTATGTACACCTGATATAGGGTGTTGATGTCATTAGACCACACCCCTTCTCATTAGAGTTGCACATCACCTAATATGCTTAATTGGTAGTAGGCTTTCGAGCCTATACAGCTTGGAGTAAGACAACATGCATAAAGAGGATGATGTGGTCAAAATACTCATTTGCCTAATAATTCTGCACTCCCTTTATATTATATTATATTATACTATTCATTCATTCATTTTCTTTTTGGCTTAGTCCATTTTATTAATTCGGGGTCGCCACAGCACAATGAACCGCCAACTTATCCAGCATGTTTTTACACAGCGGATGCCCTTCCAGCTGCAACCCATCTCTGGGAAATATCCACACACGCTCATTCACACTCATACACTACGGACAATTTAGCCTACCCAATTTACCTGTACCGCATGTCTTTGGACTGTGGGGGAAACCGGAGCACCCGGAGGAAACCCACGCGAACGCAGGGAGAACATGCAAACTCCACACAGAAACGCCAACTGACTTAGCCGAGGCTCAAACCATCGACCTTCTTGCTGTGAGGCGAAGTGTCACACATGCATGATTTTACATTGTACATAAATGATTTGAACAGCTGTATTTCATTTCAGTATTTGCATCTATAATTACACAATTAAAACAACTTCTACTCTTTAACAGTCATATCACTAAACTTGTGCCTAACCGAATTCACTGTATCTCACCCAAAATAAGTGTTTTGCGTAACACCATGAATTCAGTTCAGCACGTTATTACCTTAAATTGTAAGTACATAGCAGTTGAAGGCACCTAAAAAGTAAATCTTGTTTAATGTTATTTATTATTCATTCATTCAGCTTAGTCTCTATTTCAGAGGTCACCACTGCGCAATGAACCGCCAACTATTCCAGCATGTTTCACACAGCAGATGTCCTTCCAGCTGCAATGCAGTAATGGGAAAAATCCATACACACTCATTCACACATACACTACAGCCAATTTAGTTTATTGAATTCACCTAGCGCATGTCTTTGGACTGTGGGGGACACTGGAGCACCCAGAGGAAACCCACACCAACACAGGGAGAACATGCAAACTCCACACAGAAATGCCAACTGGCCCACCGCCGTGCTGCCCCTATTTTTATTATTATTATTATTTTATTTTTTTTTTTTGTTTGTTTATTATTATTACCCTTCCCCCATTTCAGTTTTGAATTGCATTAGGAGAGCTTAATCTCTAAAACTCCCTGACACCCTTAGGATGTTAAGAAGTTTAACAAAGTTAGCTTTTTTGACTTTTTTGTGTTTTGAAGTTATACAGTATTTTTGTGGGTTGGTCATGTAAATTATGGGACAAAACTGGTAATGAGCTGAAAGTGCCTTTTGTGTTATATTACAGCCTAAGTTCTGTACATATTAGTTCTTATGCATGAGATTGTTTTAAATATCACATAATTTCAATAAGAGTCACTTTGTTAAACTAAAAACTTTAAGCATGAAAAGTTAATGGAGAAAAAATCAAGTGCAATTAGAGAGTATAAATAAAAAGAAAGCAACTGTATATGAAAAGCATATTTTTACACTGTCTCTGTGTATGTGTGTGTATATATATAATATTACTAAATTATTATTATTATCATGAAATGTAATTAATACAGTTACAGTAATATATAATTAATACAGTTAATCAAATACATTAGGTGATTAATCAACAAAAAGTGCTTTAAAATTTTCATTTTCCTAAAGTTTAACACTCACCAATCAAAACTTTATAAAACTATTAATAACTATAGAGCTTTTTAGCTGTCTGAAAGACAAAGCGATGTCTATGAGAACTATTGTCCCACCTAACTCTTTGTGTCCTTGAGTGATTTGAACAGGTTTAAAGTTTAAGTGATGTGTATTTATAACAGTGACATGTAGATTGCATTAACTTATCTGGCTGGCGCTTGCTTTTCAAGTCTTTCTGTCATCTGTAAAAGCCATTTGGAAAATATACAAAGTACTATATTTTGTATCAGTATGTCTCAAGTACATTGTTTTATTTGGATTAGCTCTTGGTTGAGAGTTAAAGTTTGTGTGTCTTCTCAGGGGAGCCCGGTCACATTACGCAGACATCAGGATTCAAGTGTCAGTGCCACACGTTTATTGACAGCCGATATGGTATGATGAAGCTTCTGGTGGCTGTGTATGGGTGGGGGTTGAAAAGCAAAGCAGAGCGACTGATGTGGGAGATGACAAATCCAGACAGAGGAGAAGTACTACATGAGAAAGTAGAAGCACCCAGAGTGAAGAAGAACAGGCCAAACCGTGAGTGAGACTGTGGGTGATTATGCGCATGAATGCATTTGTATGCGGGGGGAGCTGCATGTCTAATTAAGGGTCTTGGAAAAGAGGAAAAGCCCATGTGTTAATGTGAGAGCGAGAGACACAGGAAAACAGCATTAAGGGGGACAGGTGGCCATGAGAGAGGAGCTGTACTGATTCCTACCAGCTTTTAGGGTCAAACTGAGGGCATGGCCAAGAAAACAGTGAAAAAAGGCTGAAAAAAGAAAGATATGTTTTAGAAGAAAGTATAAAAAGACAAGCTTCCTTTATTGGGGTCTGTGGTTTAACGAAGAATTGCTAAAATCTTTGGAACCATTTTATTGCTCAAAACAATCTTTTTGGTTGAAAAAAGGCTTCTTAAATGCGCTACAGAAATAAAGATGACCTGAGTTAGATTATTAAAATGCTTTATTTAAAACACATTATTTTGACAGCCCCATTAGTTATACAGTTATACATATGCATCTTTGCATCTGCTTAATATCTGCTACCACCTACTGTATATTGTTGGTTTGCTAAACAAACTATTTTAAGAAGTACACTTCATGACACTGTTTTCAACTTAAACCTGACACTTTTTATGCATTTTGCCATTCATTTACACGTTTACAGTGTTTTGGGGATATTTCAAATTCATGTTTGGTAAACAATCCCATTATCATTTCTGTAAAACAACCTGAGATATGATTTTGTAAAAGCGGGAATGCCTTGTGCATAACATGTTGCTTTTAGTCTTTTTCATGGATCTATGATTTTGATAGTTTTGATAGTGTTGCCATCTGTCCTCAAAACTTTTCAGTATAGTAAAGGAAATACATTTTTGTATATATTTAGTTTTTAGTACATTATTGTAAACTTACCCTACAGTTATAAAAACAAATGATCTACAAAAGGTTTTTGCAGCAGTGATAGATGAACCATTTTTGTTTTCTAAACAATCATTCAGTTAACAGTTCATAAAAGAAACATTTATTTCTTAAAGTTTTGATAGACCCTTTATTTTAAAAAGTATACTGTTGGTAACTTTGCAAGTACATGAATATATACTTTGTACTTTTACAAGTATTCAACTCTTGTAAAAAAAAAAGTCTATTAGTACTGTAATGCTCTAATGAGTGTTCACATATTATTTATTTAGCAGATATTTTTATCTAATTGCAGCATACAAATTAGGATTACTTACTTGCTCCCAGGGCCGACTTTATATCTAAGTTGATATTTAGCCGCACCATGTTATAGTGTTTCGTAACATCAAATTTTTATAAGGTGGGTCGTTAACCCAATGCTCAACCTCCAAGCTGGAGGACCAGGACATACACACATACACTTAGCACGTCTTTGGACTTGAACATGCAAACTCCACACAAAAATACGAACTGACCCAGCCAGGGCTCGAACAAACAACCTTCTTGTTGTGAGGTGACAGGGCTAACCACTGAGCCATCGTGCCACCCACAAATTATTTACACTGATTATTTTCAGTGGATAAACATCAGTGCTGCTGGCATTGAGGTATACTACAGCTGAGGTTTTAAAATAAAATACATTGTATTTGTTTGCCTTTAGCGTTGGTAATCAGGCTCAGAAAATTTATCAGAGTGTATGTCTTTTGGCCATTGCTATTGGCAGCAATGCTCACATTTCCCTCAGTAAAATGCACATATATGCTCAAGAAAGAGATGATTTTTCAGCTTGAAATGTTTTAGTAAGATAATCTCAAGGCTCTGCTAACTTAGTAGACATCTAGTTGAAAGATAGTTACAGGATCAGTGGAATGTTTTAAAGGTACCATCAAAATCTTTCTTTTTTGTAGTATCACTGAAAAAACCTTTTCTGAAACCGTTTATTTTAAGTGTACTTGCAAAAGATTATCATTAAACTTATTAAAGCCTGCTTTGCTTAATATACGTACAGTATATTACACTGTTTATACTTTTTTTGTGGTAAATATTTCATGCACAGATGTAGGCAAGTGACCCTTGTTGGCTTAATAGGAAAGCTTTAGTTTCATTGTAAGCAAGAAGACTGTGTGTGTGCGCGTGTGTATGTGTGTGTGCACGTCTTCTTGTCTCAGTGTCAGCATTGTTTTTTATGTCACTTTGTTTTCATTTAGACTGGCTGGACAGATGGAGTTTCATCCACAAACAGCAGTCCATGTGCAGGTAGGCACACTTGACATACACAACATTACATGTATCAAGGATTATTTGAAAATTATATTGTAAATGCAAATTAATGCCAAAGCGTTTACCTGTGTAGAAGACCCAAGAAGACCCACACCTATTCTACCACATTAAGGCAGGTTGTCACAGCGACGTCAAACAGAAAGAGAACACCTGCTGCGGCTATCATGTTATGTCAGACACATGGACACTACTGCAGAATGACTGACGACCAGCAGCTTATATATATCATCTCATACAAATAACTACCTTACCTGAAAAAGCTATTACGGATACACCTCTACGAGAATTATATTGCACAAAGACAAAGACAAAAGCTAAGGTAAGTGTTGTATCATTCATTCATTCATTTGTTCATTCATTTAATATTTAGATGGCAAAATAAATTTTGGTCACACTTAATTTCAATGTACAATTTACACAATTAACAAACCATTAAATAAGACTTTTAGCTCTATAAACTAATAATTAAGAGGTTATTAATATTTAGTAAGGTAGTAGTTGGAATGGGATGTAAAATAAGATCATACTTTATAAGTGGTAATAAACAGTTACAGTAATATCTTAATAGGCAGGTAATAAGTCAGTAGTAAATGGTGTGAATTGTTACATAAAGATGTTGTATGTAAGATTGACACTCAGTGGTTGAACTAAGTATTTTAATCCAAAATCAAAACATTTTTTCACTTGGCCCCTCTTCCGATAACTCCACGCAAATGCTAGTTGCCAGATTGACAACACTGACAGGAGTGAGCGTGCCTGACTAAACTTAACTAAAGACTATGGTCATATAGAACATATGGAATACACAAGACATGTCACTCGTATCTTTTTGAATGGGGAAAAGTGTAACAGTCAATATGGTGAATAAAGCCCCGCCTTTTAGTACAGGAGCCAATCATTGATCGCTATAGACTGACGATACTCCGGGGGAAGGGTTCAGACCAGGCGTGAGTTTCTGCAGATTTTGTGTGATTCGATTGTTTAGAAATGAAACTAAAGAGACAGTTGTTGTTTAATATGATTGGTGATTTCTAATATAAAATTCAGTGGTAAGCTTGGAAAGCAGTTTTGGAAAATTTGTTTCCCCATTCAGACAGAATACCCGAGCATACTGCCCGAGAGGTGTTTCAAGGATGGCTGCCGAGTGAAATAACTTGCCTTAAATGGACTTTAACGTAACTACACATGACAACACATAATAAAATCAGTCTTTTTTATGTTAAAAGGAGTTTTTGTGATAACCATCACCTGAAATTTCTATTTTAGAAATGGTTTCTAGGCCTATTTCTCACGGCTGTATAACAGCACAAAACTGCTATGTCAATGATCACCTCAGATACTAATTGTCACAAAGATATACACAGGAGACCCAAATGCAAGTGAAAACAAAATGATTTATTTAAAGAGTCACAACTGTATGTTGTGACTCTTTATGTTGTCTATTGATCTCACCAGATATAGTGTAGGGCACGGATGCTCACACCAGAATACGACACGCCAAAGAGCGGTAAAGGTTCATCCGTGAATCAACGTCGTATAGCAGTCTCTCATGGATATCTCACCAGATATCGAGGGAAGGGAAAGGTAGCGATATGGAGCAGCTCTCAAGGAAATCGTCAAGTTTACCCACGGTAAAGTTCATTAAAGAAACTAATTTGGGGTGAAGTCTCTTACTGATAATGTTGTCCTCAGAGCAGGCAGTAGTAACAACATCAATGAAATGGAGACATGCACAAGGTCCAAATTAGACAGGCTTATGGCTCAGACCCTCCACCAGGACGAATGAGAGCGGCTAACAGGAAGCAGACACAGGAGTGAACAAACAACGGACTGATAATGCTATCTACAAAACACTGAACATATATAGCGCACGGAACGTGCAACAGCTGTGACTGATAGCATCCACCTGTGTGCTGTGAGTGGTGACAAAACACGTGACCACCCAGCTGATAAATGTAAACACACACACACACACACACACACACACACACACCACGCGGTGAAGATAACCCAAACAAGACACATCCACTTCCCACACACACACACCACGCGGTGAAGATAACCCAAACAAGACACATCCACTTCCCACACACACACACACACACACACACACACACACACCACGTGGTGAAGATAACCCAAAGAAGACACACCCACTTCCCACACACACACACACACACACACACACACACACACACACACACACACACACCCACACACACATGCAAGAAAAACAGAAAAATCCACAACCGTGACACTGATTATGTTCTTTATTCAGTGTTCCAATTGTAATTATGAATACCATTTTACATGACATTTATTGCCATAATGAAAGCAGCAGCATATAGTTTACCTCAGATCTTGAAAATAAGATAAATATTTAACTTAGTTTGAAAATGATTGTTAGAACTGTCTCAGTGCAAATCAACAAATATTAGTCAATTAGCATGTACTTTAAATACAGTAATGTTAAGGAGGTTTAATACGTATCAATTAGATTCTAAATCTTATTTCTTTGGAGTGAAGTGCAGAGTTTTTTTTTAATAGATCTGGTATTTAAATGTTTCTGCCATGTTGTATGTTGTTAGGACATGGTGTTACAATGTAACCTGCTCAGCTAATATTTATTTTTGCAATATTTATATTATTTGCTAATTTAAAAACTCCTCGTGTAACTTTTTATAACTCATTTTGGAGGCTGCTGCCATCCTTCATAGTTTGCATTTTTGACCGCACCCAAACAATGATGCAGCTATTAGGACTGAAATAAAATAAGCTGTGTTTTCCACCCAGGCAACCTGAAGTGCTGAAATAAATTTAAGAGACCAAAACAAAGACAGACATTTCGGCACTTAACACACATTTCAAAGGAGAATAACTGACTTTTCAGATAAACAAGTATGTTCACTTAGCATGTTTTGTCAATATTTGCAAATAAATTATGTTTAGTTTTCTTTTGCTTTAGAGGAGTCAGAAACTTACATAGAGCACCTTTAAACTAAAGTGGTGCCAAATTTTTTAATTGTTCACACAGTGTTGTCTATAAAGAGGAAAATAAGTATTGAACATGTCATTATTTTTCTCAGAAAACATATTTCTAAAGGTGCTGTTAACTTGGGATTTTCACCAGATGCCATTAACAATCATGGATTATTCTATCCATACATGGAAAAAACTAATAGGTTTAGAATGTAAGTAATGTGTAATAAAATTAAATGACAAAGAAAAAAGTATTGAACACATGAAGAAAATGTCATGGAAAGTCCAGACAGCAGCTAAAATCTTATCCTCTCTTGTAAGTTGCTTCAGTCTCAACACCTACTCTACCAGATGAAACAGTGTGGACATTTCAGCAAGACAATGATTCTAAACACAGCCAAGAAAACTCTCAATTGGTTTTAAAAAATAATAAAATAAGAACTAGAAAATAAGAACTAAAGAGCAGAGTTTATATGTAAGACCCACAGAACTAATTCAAGATTTTTAGACTGTTGAAGTCTTTTTGAGAATTGAGAACCATCTTTTGTTTTCATGTGTCTTTGTTTCAGATTTGCAGATTTACTAAAATAAGGTCTTTGAAAAGATTTGGTCCTGTTGTGAACGTTCTAAAGTTACTCAGTTAAAAACAATTGCCTTAACAAGGACACAATTGCCTTACAATTGGCCTCCATATGTGAATCATTAAAATAACTACCACATTTCCTGACAACCCCACTGTCAAGCATAATTACCCTGCTTGTGAATCTGAGGTGAAAATGTGCCCAAAGAATTGTGGTAAAGTTGATTTTCAGTCATAATTCAAAAACATATGTGAAAGGGCTATTAAATCTTTGCCTAAAAAGAAAGAACCCCCGCCCCCACCCACCTTCTTAGTGCTACGTTGCAGAGATTGGGCATTTTGTTTAGCAGAAGCAGGGATGCAGATTTAACAAGAATGATACCAAATGCAGACTCAAATTTACATGAAATAGCTTGAGAACAAAAAGGAGAATGTTCTGCATGGACCAGTCAAAACCCTGATCTCAGTCCAACTGATGATCTGTGACACATTTTGAAAATTGAATCAGTGTTATCTTACTAACCAGAACAATCTGTGCTGCCAGCCAGCACAGACAAACACAGGCAAAAATCAACACTAAACAGTGTGTCCTGAACGCAGCTCCACAAATGATGTATTGCATTATGAATATTGTAGGATAAAATTGTTTTTCCAATAAACTATATTTAAACAAGATTTTCTAAAGTCATTAAATCATACTTATAGAAAATAATAATTTATCAACTGAATCTGTCTTGGTTATTTGAAATTGAAAATAATTGTAGTTTTTTTTGTAATAATAACTCTGGTTCATTTAGCACATTTTCCTCAAAGTCAGTCATGCAGGGCAGGTGTGGGTGTGTCTGGTATGTTCAAACAACTTGGATTCACTCTGCACACACAGACACACATGCACAACCACTAACTCAACATATAAGCACTCATTGGTGGCTTATACAAGCACACCAGTTGGCCACTGGCCTATCCTGTGCCTTTTGCCAGACCTCCAATAGCTAAACTGTCCCCTAAATCAAATGCCTTCACACATACACACACTTTCTCTCTGACACAAACATGCACACACACACTTTTTATTTACAGACTTGATTTCAATTTGACATATTCAATCACTCTTAAACCCTGATCCCAAACGTCTCATCAACTTTCCCTCTAAACATATTTTATTTTGATGCTTTTACACACAGAGAGACTCCTGACACTTTAACCTCTCCAGGGCATGTCTAACCCTTCTCCATTTGCAAGGGAAACTACACCGTCGGCAAATACACCGTTACCCAATCATCCTTGAAACTGAAGCTAAACTCAAGAGTTCAGAACAACACTCAACATTGTGCTTTACAGACCTTGCTGTATCTGGACAAAAGCATCACATAAATACCAGAAACTTTCATTTAAATTACTACGATATATAAATATACTTTTTAATCATTATTTTCTGAACTGGCATGTGTTAGTGTTGTATCATTTTCACTGTTTTGTTTTATACAATCAGTGAGAAAATGTTATGTGACCGTTTATCTCGTTATTTTCTTTTTTGTTCTGTGAATTGTAGCACTGTCAGTATTATTTATTTTATTTCTGAATAATCATCTACATAGGTTGATTTTGAAATAAAATTTCAGAACTCAGATCACCCATCTCTCTTCTTTATCCTTCTTTTCTTACATCTTTGTGCAGTATGCCAGAGAACGTCTACAGGTTTCAAGGTCAGTGTTATCATAAGCTGAAAAGATCCTGTCTGAGGCGAGGGGCTCTTTTCCAAGATCCACTCTTTCCTCCTTCAGCAGAGTCACTCTTCTACAGAAGGACGCCCCCTCCTGGACTGACATGGAAGAGACCCAGCGTACGAGTCTCCTTTTTTGATTGTGCAAGTGCTACTAGTTAATTTAATCAAAATTTGGGAGTATTACACTACTATATAATATTTAGCTTTTGAATATCAGTAGAGTGGATGTACCTCAGTGACTCTTCTATTTCTAAATGTGTCTGCACTGTCAGCAGCATAAGAGATATGTTTAATTAAAGGCCTTTCTGCCAGCTGCAAGGCGTCGGGAACCCGACTCCTTGTAGAGTATGTGTGTCACATGTATGGCTCCAAATGAAAAAGATTACCAGCATATCATGCTACATTTACACACGATATTCTGTTTGAACTAAACAAACAAACCAAGCACAGAACAATTAAAGAAGCAATATATTGATAATTTCACAGAAGCAGAAATAGTAAATTAGGGAAAAGTTTAATGAAACATTAGTGTTTGCCATTGTTACTGATATCTGAAGAGCAACTTGTCTATTTGTGAGCTTGTAAAATGGCATAAAAACGTTCAATTCTATAATGTGAAATAAAATAAAAAATTGTTTGTTATTAGAATTTCATAATGTTTCATGTTAATTAAAAAGGTGCCATAATTATTGTTCTTTAAATGTCTTGATTTAATAGACCGATCTAACCATAAACACAAACAATAAAAGCTCTTTTGTCTTCCACCCAGGAACTGTGTAAAGACCCTCGACTCTTTGTGGATGGAATCAGCACAAGGGATCTGCACCAGGGCAGTCTGGGTAACTGCTGGATGGTGGCAGCCACGTCGTGTTTGGCTGCAGAATCCTCGCTCTGGAAGAAGGTCAGTATTTTGGAAAATAGGAGATTATGAAAAATAACCATTAAGTAGCTGTTCTGTGAGTGAAAACAAACTAGTATTAGCAATAAATAAAGTGCACCTAATAAAGTGGCCGTTGAGTGTGCGTGTGTATATAGACAGTTCTTATAAATACATGCAGCCTTGGTTAGCACAAAACACCCCTTTCAAAAATGATTAGTAAAGTTACAGAAGAAACAGAAAGCAACAGAAGTTACCCTAAGCTTTTTGAGCAGTAGATTGTACACTAATTGCGCAAATATCAAAGTTTTTTTCTGTTGTCCCTTATTCAGGTGATCCCAGACCACACTGAACAGGAGTGGCACCCAAAGCGGCCAGATCTATATGGAGGAATATTTCACTTCCGTTTCTGGCGACTGGGCCAGTGGACAGATGTTGTAGTAGATGATCGCTTGCCGGTCAGCGGGGATGGGATGCTGCTCTTCTGTCGGTCTGCAACACCACGAGAATTCTGGAGCGCTTTGCTGGAGAAAGCCTATGCCAAGTAAAACATTTGTCAAATATACTCTTATAAGGGTAGTTCACTCAAAAATGATTGATGAGGATCATTAATTACTCACCTTTATGTTGTTCGAAACCCCTGAGACCTCAGTTGTTTTTGGAAAACAAATTAAAATATTTTAGATTAAATCTAACAGCTCTCTCATCCTCTGTAGACAACAACAGTCCTGGCACATTCAAAGTCCAAATAAATAAAAAAAGAAAATCCTCAAAACAGACAGTGGTTAAATGGGAATATTATGCAGCTTCAAGAATATTTTTGTGTAAACATAAAACAAAAATGACTTATTCAACTTTTCTCCTCAGTGTCAGTATAGGGTGCATGTGCCAATCAGAAGTTGTGCATTGGTATACGGGGTAAAACATCATTGTACAGTGCTCCAGAACACATGCCCTATACCACTCTGATGAGAAGAGCTTGTTGAATTGTCTCCATATAATAATAATATTTTAAAATATAATATATTATTTTTTATTTTTACATATAAAAACAAAAAGATACATTTTAAAATAAAGAAGATAAAGAAATAAATTTGAATTCTGACTTTAAAGGTTCTTCATCGAACCACTGATGTCAATAAAAAACTTACAAAGAATATTCTTCAAGGCAGAATATGTGTCAATAAATGATGCGATTGAATAAATAGTTTTCAGTTTTGAAAGTATGTTCACATACGTTGACCAAATTCCATTTTCTATTTCCAAATTAATTTTCTCTCTCTCTCTCTCTGTCTTTCTTAGGCTAAATGGGTGTTATGAGGCTCTGGAAGGAGGTAATACTGCTGAAGCTCTAGTTGATTTTACTGGTGGTGTCTCTGAACCATTGAGTTTGAATCAGGAAGAGCTGATCCAGCATGCTGACCAGAGAAAAATACTGTTCCAGACACTAGCCCATGCACACAGCCATAAAGCACTCATCACCTGCTCAATTCGGGTAAGAAAACATGAGGAAAACACTTTTTAAAGTAACACTCTGCAAATTCTAGATTAATAAAAATAAACAACAACAACATATTCAGTCACACAACTCTCATGTTTACTTCTTTTATTTGTACACATTTTTTTGAGTGTTACAGCCAGCAGAAGGAGAGGCTTTAGAATCAGTTTTGGACTGTGGACTGATAAAAGGTCATGCGTATGGTGTGACTGCTGTCAAAAAACTCCGTATGTCAGAGAGTCTGCATAGCATGTGTAATGCATCTCGTCTGTACATGGTGCGAATTAGGAATCCTTGGGGCACAACCGACTGGACAGGAGCTTGGGGTCTAGGGTGAGTTCATTTATTTATATTTATTTTTCTCAGAATCCCAAAAACATTGACGATTCTGTTATAAGACAAAGATTTTAATAAACATACAAGTTGAGAAGAGAGTTTGAGGGCTTGTGTAGTTAATGAACTTGGTCTCTATGCTAGAAATAAAACATTCCAATAAGAGAAAACTTCACGTGTTAACATAAACATCAGGTTGAATATTTACTAGCAATCTATAAATAGAATCACATTAAATTCGAGACTTTAGAATCAAGTTTACATTTAATAAAAATTGTACCATTTCAAACTGTTCTTTAGTTTAATAATATAACCATAACATGTATTTAACTAGAATAGTGTGGTGTTATTTCAATGATAAATGTCGTTAATGCAGTATTGACGAGACATGGAAAAATATGAGACTTTGCGGTCCTCAAGAAAAGTGATTTGGAAGCAATGCTTTGTCATAGCGTGATCCATCAGCTGCAATGGTGCAATTGGTCAGCCTGTGGGACTTAAAAGATTAAGAAGACAAGCGGGGAAAAAAGATAGGATAGTCCAGAGTTTTTTGTGGTGGGCAACCAACCTGTAGATTGTAACTTCTATACAAATCTAATACATCTGAACTAAAAAACATAAACATCTTCCAAAGCTTTCAGGCAAATGTTATCTTAATCAAGAATGTGGTTGAGAATCACTGCATTAGGCTATATTCTTCAGCTCCAGTGGCACAATTGGTACTTATAAGACAGTATAAGGCTTAGCAATGCCAAGGTTGTAAGTTGGAGCTTCACCTGGAGCATGGTTTTAAGATAAGGAAGACAAGTGGGCTGAAAGTCAGGATTGTCCAGAGTAGGTTGTGGAGGGCAACCAACCTGCAGATTGTACCATCTATGCTAACTTTTTACACCTGAACTAAAAGTGAGGTGAAAGTCAGTGGCTGCATTCGAAACCGCATACCTAATGAGTAGGTACTCAATTTCAATTTACTTTACGAGGACTAAAAGAGTTGGCACTCAACAGCCAGATCTCGTCAAGTATGAATAGGATCGCACCTCATCCGCCATGTTTAATTTATCATGTGACTGACGTTAGAAGCGCAACAACTTTAAAGAAATTGCAGGTTTAATGAATCTTAATTAAAATTTATATTTTTATTTTTTAAAAAGTTCACTTGAATTTGTTGTCATCTTTATTGTTTGAATAACATATTTTATACACAAGTAACCTGCTTAAATCTCGTTTGTTTTCCTGACTTGTTTGATTATTCAACGCAGATATATTTAACCTTCTCATTGTACATTTGTGTGCATATAATCTCTTATAATACAAGAAACCCATTACATTTACATAATTTTTGTTAATTGTAAATACACATCCATACATCCATGTTTTTCAGAGCCTGTTTAAATTATAAGTTCTTTAATTATGAATAATAATTATAGCAATCCTATAATAATATAAATAAGATAACAGGGACAGAAGCACCTCATAGCATCAGTCGTGTGACAAATCTACCCAATAATTTTCAACGACTTTTTCTTATATATATGTTTTTTTTGCATCTGAACGCTATATATATATAAATGATAATATATATATATATATAATTTTCTTTTAAAATTATCATTTTTCTCAACCTCCAATATTTTTGTAGTTATTTTACTTTAAAGGCAATGCAAAGAACCTAATTTTTGCCATAAAAGTGGATTAACTAAACATACACACCGGAGCTTGCAAAATCTTTAGAACATATGGCATTTAAAGCTTTTTGCATCTGAACTCTTCAAACATATACCAGAAGATATGGAGAATTCTTGTAATATTTTATTATATTGGCATCAATATTGTGTTATGTTACTTACTGTAGGCCATCCAAGAGTGATGTTCATCTTTGTGTACAGTAGTGCTTTAGTCTGGTTATTTTACATGACCAAAATTTGAAACAGTGAATTAACATTTTAATTTATTCTTTATCTTAAAATATATATTTTTAATTTCAATAATAAAGGACATATATACATCAAACAAATCATATATACATGAAACAAATCATATATACATGAAACAAAATACAAATTAATATATGTATATTAAGATTTATATTATATATGTGAAGTCAAAAGTTATGTGTAATTGGGTTATTCTCACGAAACCACTAAAGGGTTTCCAAGATTTTAAATATTAAAACTTGGTAATTTGTTAATACAAAAAACATCATAATAAAGACAACACTGTTCTCTTTGAAGCACAATGTGTAATTTCCACATAATTTACTTATTTTTTTATCATTTTATGGCATTTTCTAATGAAATTCTCATTACCGAAACGTGTCCATGTGTGTTTGAATGTGTGTTATGTTGTAATTTAAACAAATTAGCATACATTTTTTTAATAAAAACAAATGAATTGTTCTAATAGATTATCTTACATGACAAAACAAATAATTTACAGAATATTCACGTATAATGATAATGAGAAAAAACTGAAAAACGATGTGTCCGTGACGCATGTTCTCATCCTCCGCAACCATTTTAAAGTACTGTTTAAACACACATAAAGAGTTTAAATAAAGTTTATTTTTGAATAAAGAAGCACATGGGCCAGTTATTTCAAGATGGCTACCAGGAAAAAGATCTTTTATATTTCTTCAGTTTAATGTAAAATTTTCTCCTGTCAAAATGGTTAAACAACTTTTTGATTATCATTACCGAAACAGGTCGTTTTCTACATTTACATAATTGTTAAATTTACAAATTTTATGGAAACAAACTTTTTTCAAGTCTTAATTATATGCACTGGGAATTTTTTTCTAAATCATCATAGCTTCCCTATTATTAGCAAAACATATTGAGGCACCTCATTCTCCTTAACTCTTTCCGCAACCATTTAAGGACAGTTTGCTGTAGAGATAACTTCTGTTTCAGGAATGAGAATTTAAGTAAATTGCATACTAGTCTCAAATAACTCTTTTGCATTTAATGCTAATTTAAAAATGTATTATCTATTTATATTTTGCTTTCATTTGTTTAATTTTAGACAGTCAGCAAGTGAAAAAAAGAAAATCTTCAGCAAAAGCTAGGTTGGGAAAAATTGAACAGCAACCCAGAACTACTTGAGGAGTACAGAATGAAGGAAAGAGAGAGGTTAGATTTAGAGATGGCATAGCAAGTGTAATTACTAAAAAAACACTCTACAGCAGTGGTCACCAAACTTGTTCCTGGAGGGCCGGTGAGGGCCAGATTTTAGCTCCAACCCTAATCAAACACACCTGAACAAGCTAATCAAGGTATACTTGAAATATCCAGGCAGGTGTGTTGAGGCAAGTTGGAGCTAAACCCTGCAGGGACACCGGCCCTCCAGGACCGAGATTGGTGACCCCTGCTCTAATCATTTAAGTTAATAATTTAGTTTTAATCTGCACACACAGTGTACAAATGCACGCACACACACACACACGCACGCGCACGCACGCACGAACGCTTAAGGCTTAAGTAGGAAACACAGACACACTGCGTCAAACAAATGTTAAGCCTTTTGTGTAGTCTCTTTATAGCCATATGTAGTTTTTACAGTAATCAAAATACCAAAATTTACACTTCAAATCACCTTGTCAAACAACAAATATCGAAACATTGTTAGCAAGAAGTATTTTAGCTTGTCTAGAAAGGAATTCACAAGCAGCATTGTAGAGATCATAATACAAGAAACTAGTATGAGGTGCCGTGTAGAATTTAAATCAAATTCGCTTATCAACACATAAATAAAACATCTGCATATACACCTATAAATTGCTTGCATATACACCTACACTATTGGATGTTCAAAACAACATATATGAAACTTGCGCATATACATATAAACTTCATGCATGCATACACCCACATACACACACACATACATATAAACTCAATCCTCGCATAAACACCCACATACACACACACATACATATAAACTCAATCCTCGCATAAACACCCACATACACAGACACATACATATAAACTCTATCCTCGCATAAACACCCACATACAATTATAGAATGTAGTCTAAAAATATACGCAAAAATGAGGAAAGCATATAGGCTTTCCACATTTTTCTTTAACATAATTAATTTGTAGTTAACTTTTTAAATTGCACTTTAAGCTGAATACTAGTATCTTGCAAAAAACTAGTAAAATATTATGTAAAATATATAATATAATACTGTCATCATGGCAAAGACTAGAGAAATTAGTTAGAAGTATTTAGTTTATAAAACTGTTGAAAACAAAATCTTTTAAACAACACTTTTACATATTTGATGCAATACCATTTTTTAAACTTCACAAGAGGGCTAATAATTTTGTCTTCAGTTGTATTTCCCTTTATACCTTTTAATGCCCTCTGTAGAAAGCCTGAAATGACTATAGAAATGGACCACTTGTTCTATAAAATGCCAAATTCTTGGGACATTTCTAGCAAAAAAAAATAAACAAACAAACATTTGTCATGACCTGTCACTCAAAAGCATCTTGCTATAGCTACTTAATTAATAATGTAGACAAATTAGATTTCTTGAAAGCTTTCTTGCTGTATAAGCTGTTTATTTTGTCATTCTTTTAACATTTACCACTGTTGAATATACAGTTTTATATTTTAAATACACCCTTTTAAGTAATGAGCTGTTCATCTTCTGTGATTGTGACCATCTTTTTGTAAAAACAACAGTTATATTTCAATTGCATCTACTCCCACATTAAAAAAAATACTACAGTAATTTATAGGAATACTATAGTGTTTTTGAACCATATTATAACAAATAGCCTATTTAAATTCTATTTGCTCTGGTATCACAGCAACTATAAACATAACCCAATACTGAAAAAACATGTTCAAAAACACTATAATATTTACTATAAATTACCATAGTATTTTTAATTAGGTCATTCGTCTGCGATAAAAAACGCGAACGCGATCTCCACCACTGGTGACGTTTCCAGGCGGCAAAACAGTAAGATTCGGGACGTGTCCGACTTCTGATGTATTTTTTAAGCCCTCCTCTTACTGCAGCCGCTTGCTCTCGTCTACATTGCAGTCAAGGCGAGGCGCATCTCAAACGAGCCTAAGGTCTCTGAAAATAGAAATAGAAATAGAAAATATAAGACAGCATGATGCTTAGTAATGCTGAGGTTGTGAGTTCGAGCCTCAGATGGAGCATAGTTTTAAGATAAAGAAGACAAGTGAGGTGAAAGTCAGTGTTGTCCAGAATAGGTTGTGGAGGGCAACCAACTGGCAGATTGTACCATTTATCTCTAACAGTTCTAGTGGTGCAATTGCTCAGCGCAAGGTACTTATAATACAGTGCAATGCAGAGGTTGTGCGTTTGATTCTTACCTGAAGCATGGTTTTAAGATGAAGAAGACAAATGAGGTGAATGTCTGGATTGTCCAGAGTTGGTTGTGGAGGGCAACCAACCTTCAGATTGTACCTTCTTTGCTAATCTAATACACTTCAACTAAAACAACAATGTCTGAAAGCTTTTAAGCCAATGTTTTCTGAATCAAGAATGTGTTTAGTAATCACTGCATTGTGTGCCAACTTTTACACCTGAACTAAAACAATAATGTCTTTGAAAGCTTTTTTAGGTAGTTTTATTTGAATCAGGAATGTGGTTAAGAATCACTGCATTATTTGAAAGGAGGTTAGCATCATCTCCAGTGGCGCAATCGTTCAACGTGCAGTACTTATAAGATAGTACAATGCTTAGCCATGCTGAGGTTGTGAGTTTGAGCTTCACGTGGAGCATGGTTTTAGGTTAAAGAGGCAAGTAAGGTGAAAGCCAGTGTTGTCCAGAGTAGGTTGTGGAGGGCAACCAACCGGCAGATTATACTTTCTATGCTAACCTAATACATCTGAACTAAAACAACAATGTCTCTGACAGCTTTTAAGGCGATCTAATCTGAATCAAGAATATGTTTAGGAATCACTTCATTGTTTGAAAACACAATGTGTCAGCTCCAGTGGCGCAATCGGTCAGCGCATGGGCCTTATAAAACAGTACAATGCTTAGCAATACCAACATTGTGAGTTCAAACCTCAACTGGAGGGTGGCTTTTAGGATAAAGAGACAAGTGAGGTAAAAGTCATTGTTGTCCAGAGTAGGTTGTGGAGGAGAACCAACCTGCATATTGTACCCTGTTTCTCTAACAGCTCTAGTGGTGCAATTGGTCAAAGTGAGGTACTTATAATACAGTACAATGCTTAGCAATGCAGGGCTTGTAAGTTTGAGCTTCACCTGAAGCAAGGTTTTAATATAAGGAAGACAAGTGGGGTGAAAGGCAGGATTGTTCAGAGTAGGTTGTGGAGGGCAACCAACTTGCAGATTGTACCATCTGTGCTAACATTTACACATGAATTAAAACAACAATGTCTCTGAAAGCTTTTTTAGGTAGTTTTATTTGAATCAGGAATGTGGTTAAGAATCACTGCATTATTTGAAAGATTCTCTCTATCAGCTCCAGTGGTGCAATCGGTCAGTGCACAGTACTTATAAGACAGTACAATGCTTAGCCATGATGAGGTTGTGAGTTTGAGCCTCGACTGGAGCATGGTTTTTAGGATAAAGAGACAAATGAGGTGAAAGTCAGTGTTGTCCAGAGTAGATTGTGGAGGGTAATCAACCTGCAGATTGTAACATTTATTTCTAACAGTTCTAGTGGTGCAATTCCTCAGCGCATGGTACTTATAATACAGTGCAATGCTGAGGTCGTGAGTTTGAGTCTCACCTGAAGCATGGTTTTAAGATAAATGAGGTGAATGTCAGGATTGTCCAGAGTTGGTCGTGGAGAGCAACCAACCTGCAGATTGTACCTTCTGGGCTGATCTAATACACCTGAACTAAAACAACAATGTCTCTAAAAGCTTTAAGCCAATGTTTTCTGAAT
>CAIGQZ010001108.1:5151794-5195307 GCA_903798205.1 Danio tinwini
TCTTCCCCAGAGCTGTCTCCCTTTTGAACTCTGCCCCCCACTGACTTATTGCCCCCCCTAATACACTCCCCACTCTCCTCATAACTCAGACTCCTCTTAATCACTGCACTACTTAACATTTGCACATTTAAAAATTGCACATATTCATTGCACTGATTGATTCACTTATTTGATCTGTACATACCCACTGCACATTTTTAATTATGTACACACCCACTGTACATATACATTTGTAATTATGTTTATCTATCTGCACACTTCTGATTATTAATAGCAACCTGTACATATATCCATCTATTGTAAATCTCTGTTCATAGCTAACACAACCTGTATATAATGTTCATAGTACATCCATTTGTGGAGGGCAACCAACCTGCAGATTGTACCTTCTATGCTAATCTAATACACCTGAACTAAAACAGCAATGTCTCTGAAAGCTTTTTAAGCCAATGTTTTCTGAATCAAGAATGTGTTTAGGAATCACTGCATTGTTTGAGAACATTATATGCATCAGCTCCAGTGGTGCCATTGGTCAGTATGCGGTACTTTGAAGACAGTGAAATGCTTAGCAGTTCTGAGGTTGTGAGTTCAGAATAAGAAACAGAATCAGTTTTATTGCCAAGTGTGCTTCACACACACAAGGAATTTGTTTTGGCAACAAAAGCTTCCAGTGTACATTAAGTGACAATTGACACCACAAAATTAAATATGAGAAAATAAAAAGGCAATAAATATTAAACATTAAACAGAGATGCAGTTAGTTAAAAATATCTGGATGTTGAATTGTATGTACAGATATGTTGTAAATATACAGGTTATAAGGTGCTGTGTACCAATGCGAATGGAGAAAGTATTGCATTGTATATTGTTATAAGGTGCTGTGTACAAGTACATATAAGAAAGTATTGCACATGTTTATTGCACAGTAGAATATTTAACTGTTCATGAGGTAGATGGCCTGAGGAAAGAAACATTTCCTGTGTCTGGCTGTTTTTGTGCTTGGTTCTCTGCTCTGTAGTGCCGACCAGACGGTAACAGCTCGAACGGGTAGTGTGCTGGGTGTGAGGCGTCCAGAGTGATTTTATGAGCCCTTTTACTCACTCTGGAAGAGTACAGTTCTTGAAGTGTAGGAATTGTACTGCCAGTGATTCGTTCAGCAGTCCGGACTATTCCCTGTAGTCTACGGAGGTCAGTTTTGGCAGCTGAGCTAAACCAGACAGTGATTGAAGTGCAGAGGATGGATTGGATGACAGCTGAGTAGAACTGTATGAGCAGCTCCTGTGGCAGGTTGAACTTCCTCAGCTGACAAAGTAAGTACAGTCTCTGCTGGGCTTTCTTTACAATAGTGTATGTGAATGTCCCACTTTAGATTCTGAGAGATGGTGGTGCCCAGAAACCTGTATGACTCTACTGCAGCCACAGTGCTGTTCATGATGGTGAGTGGGGGGAGTGCAGAGGGGTTTCTATCATCCACTATCATCTCCACAGTTTTGAGCATGTTCAGCTCCAGGTTGTTGTATCTGCACTATAAAAAGCCAGCCGCTTCACCTCCTGTCTGTATGCAGACTCGTCGCCAATCCGAATGAGGCCGATAACATTAGTGTCATCTGCAAACTTCAAGAGCTAATGAAGGGGTCTTTTGCGGTGCAGTCGTTGGTGTACAGGGAGAAGAGCAATGGGGAGAGAATGCGTCCCTGGGATGCACCAGTGCTGATGGTGCGGCAGTTGGATGTGATTTTGCCCATTCTGACTAGCTGTTGTCTATCTGTCAGAAAGCTTGTGATCCATTGACAGACAGAGCTAGGGACAGACAGCTGGGTCAGGTTGTTCTCGAGCAGTGATGGGACGAATGTGTTAAAGGCAGAACTGAAGTTCACAAACAGTATCCTTGCGTAGTTTCCTGGTTTGTCCAGATGTTGCAAGATATAATGCAGTCCCATGTTGACTGCATCATCCACAGACCGGTTTGCTCTGTAGGCAAATTGCAGGGGATCCAGCAAAGGTCCAGTGATGTCCTTCAGATAAGCTAGCACCAGTTTTTCAAATGACTTCATGGCCACAGATGTTAAAGCAAAAGGTCTGTAGTCATTGAGTCCTGTGATCTTTGAAGATCTGTGTGAAAATGGGAACCAGCTCGTCAGCTCAGGTTCTCAGACAGGCTAGTGAAACACCGTCTGGGCCTGGTGCTTCTTCTGTTTACTGAAGATCTGACACACATTATCCTCACTGATCTAAAGTGCAAGGGGGGAGAGGGAGATGGCTGGAGTTGTTGATGGCTGTTTATTGAAGATCTGATGCACATTATCCTCACTGATCTGAAGTGCAGGGGTGGGAGAGGGAGATGGCTGGAGTTGTTGGCTGTGTAGGGAGATGGTCTGGGCGAGTGTGAGGTGTCTGGTCAGAGGTGTCAAATCTACAGTAGAACATATTCAGCTTGTTTTCAAGATGTTTGTTGCTGTCGATGCTGGGGAATTGTGTTTTGTAGTTAGTGATGTCTTTCAGGCCTTTCCACACTGATGTAGGGTCGTTGGCAGAAAACTGGTTTTGCAGCTTTTTGGCATAGCTCTTCTTAGCCACACCAATCTCCTTTGTCAGTGTGTTCCTGGCTT
Source organism: Danio tinwini (assembly GCA_903798205.1). Classification (NCBI taxonomy): domain Eukaryota; kingdom Metazoa; phylum Chordata; class Actinopteri; order Cypriniformes; family Danionidae; genus Danio; species Danio tinwini. The sequence goes on from CAIGQZ010001108.1 coordinate 5,154,404, forward strand.
GATTGTACCAAATCCTGCCCCCACTCCTGTAGGCATCACTTTTGCGTGACGAAGCTGTCTAAGTTTTGGTGTGAACCATGGTTTATCATTGTTAAATGATAAGTTGGTCCTGGTAGGGATGCATAACTGCAGCTTCAAAAACACTCCAGTCCGTGCATTTAAAACAGCCTTGTAAAACCTGCTCTGTGTCGTTGGTCCATCTCTTAACAGTCCTTAATACTGGCTTAGTAGTTCCTGGTATAAGATGAACCAATGGTGGTCGGAGAGTCCTAGAGCTGCTCTGACGACGGAGGGATATGCATACTTTATTGAGGTGTAGCAATGGGCCAAAATGTTATTGTCTCTGGTGGGGTATGTAATGTGCTGTTTGAATTTAGGCAGCCCATGAGTGAGTTTTGCCTGATTAAAGTCACAGAGAATGATAAAAACAGAGTCCAGGTGTCATTGTTCAGTCTCTGTGATCAGATCAGACAGCTGTTGTAACGCAGTACTCACTTGTGCTTGCGGTGGAATGTAAACACAGATGAGAATGAACGAGGAAAACTCCCTTGGTGCGTAAAACGGCTTACAGTTAATGAAAAGCACTTCCACATCAGGACAGCACATCTTCTTTAACACAGTTACATCTGTACACCACCTTACTGTTGATGTAAAAGCATGTCCCACCACCGCGCGTTTTGCTCGTTGACTCCGTATCGCGATCTGCTCTGTACAGCTGAAAGTCCGGTAAGTGTAATACGCTTTTTCTGAATGTACCATCTATCTCTAACAGTTCTAGTGGTGCATTTGGTCAGCGCGAGGTAATTATAAGACAGTGCAATGTTGAGGTTGTGAGTTTGAGCCTCACCTGAAGCATAGTTTTAAGAAAAAGAAGACAAGTGAGGTGAATGTCAGGATTATCCAAAGTTGCAACTTGCAGATTGTACCTTCTATGCTTATCTAATACACCTAAACTAAAACAACAATATCTCTGAAAGCTTTTAAGTCAATGTTTTCTGAACCAAAAATGTGTTTAGAAATAACTGCATTGTTTGAGAACACTATATGCATCAGCTCGCAATAGGTCAGTGTGCGGTGCTTATAAGTTAGTACAATGCTTAGCAATGCTGAGGTTGTGAGTTAGAGCCTCACACTGAGCATGTTTTTAGGATAAAGAAACAAGTGAGGTGAAAGTCAGTGTTATCTAGAGTAGGTTGTGGAGGGCAATCAACCTGCAGATTGTATCATGCAGCTCTGAAAGCTCTAGTCGTGCAATTGCTCAGCGCGAGGTACTTATAATATAGTACAATTCTTAGCAATGCTGAGGTTGTGAGTTTGAACCTCGCCTAAAGCATGGTTTTAAGATAAAGAAGACAAATGAGGAGAATCTCAGGATTGTCCAGATTAGGTTGTGGAGGGAAACCAACCTGCAAATTGTAACTTCTATGCTAATCTAATACACCTGAACTAAAACAACAATGTCTCTGAATGCTTTTTTTGCTAATTTTATTTGAATCAGAAATATGGTTAAGAATCACTAAATATATTATTTAAAAAAAACTGTAAGCATCAGCTCCAGTGGGAGCTGCAGATTGTACCTTCTATGCTAATCTAATACACCTGGGCCCGGTTTTTCAAAAAGGTTTAATCCGGATAAAATTGATCCGGATTCAGTAATCCTTTTTCTGCGATCCGTGATTGTGTAATCCAGCTCACTTTTTGAGACAGTTTTTCAAAGCAACATAGGATTGGATCAATCTAATCCATCTGGATAATCTGTATAACCAGTGCTCAAACAGGATAGGAAATCACAATGTAGAACTATAGATATTTAAAAGAGCAACAATTAGAATAGCCAGTGTGGGATCAATATAACTTTATTTTTATTTGAAATGAAAACATGCAGTGGTGCAGTAGGTAGTGCTGTTGCCTCACAGCAAGAAGGTTGCTGGTTCGAGCTTTAGCTGGGTCAGTTGGTGTTTCTGTGTGGAGCTCGTGTGGGTTTCCTCCAGGTGCTCTGGTTTCCCTCACAGTCCAAAGACATGTGGTACAAGTAAATTGGGTAGGCTAAATTGTCAGTAGTGTATGAGTGTGTATGGATGTTTCCCAGAGATGGGTTGTGGCTGGAAGGGCATCTGCTGTGTAAAACAAATGCTGGATAACTTGGTGGTTCATTCTGCTGTGGCGACCGCAGCTTAATAAAGGGACTAAGCTGAAAAGAAAATGAATGAATGAAAACATACACATAAAAAAAAAAAACTAAACATAGTTTTAAATATAGATGTTTTGAATTAAAAAGGCCAGCGTGCAGTACTTATAAAACAGTACAATGCTTAGCAATGCTAATGTTGTGAGTTTGAGCCTTACCTGGAGCATGGTTTTAAGATAAAGAACACAAGTGGGGTGAAAGTCAGTGTTGTGCAGAATGGGTTGTGGAGGGCAACCAACCTGCAAATTGTACCTTCATGCTAATCTTTTACAGTTGAACTAAATCATCAAGGTCTCTGAAAGCTTTTAAGCGGAAGTCACACTAGAGTTTGAGCTTGCAAAATCCTGTCGTACGACACTGCGTAAAGGGGCGGGATTAAACAAGATGATTAGACATTAAAAAAGCGAGCGATTGCTCCATGTTTTAAATTTCTGTTCAGAGAGGTCATGTTTTGATCCTGGATTGGTCTCACACAGTCAAGTGATGCGATTTCACAGGTCAGAGTTCACCAAGCTTGAACTTTGCACCGCAGCAACCTGCGAAACTCCGACCCCTGCCTTTCCGGTCTGACGCATTCGCGTGTGTATAAATGGAAGTCTATGGGGAGAAAAGCCCAGTGTGACCGCGGCTCCAAGCCAGTGTTATCTAAATCAACAATGTGTTTATTTGAAAAAACTATATGCATCAGCTCAACTGGATCATTGTTTTACTATTAAAAAGACAAGTAGGGTAATTGATTAGTCAGGATTGACCAGAGTTGTTTGTGGACGGCAACCAACTGCAGATTGTAACTTATATGCTAATTTTATACACCTGAACTACAACATTAACGTTTTCCAAAGCTTGTAAGCAAATGTTTTATGAATCAAGAAGTTGGTTAAGAATCATTGCATTATTTGACTTTACTTTGTACATCAGTTCCAGTGGTGTAATCGGTCAGTCAGCTGTATTTACAAGTTGTTATAAGATGTGAGTTTGAACCTCACCTGGTGATGCTAAAGACTAATGGGGAAAAAAGAGAATATCAAAAATGAAGTCTGGAGTAAATGGAGTTGTTTTTTATGTGCCACCATCCCGCAGACTGTAACTGTTATCCAAATTAAATACACATAAACCAAAACTTCAAGGTTTTCAAAAACCTTTTATCTAATTTTATCGGAATGGGCTTTGTTTTAAAAATGAGACACAAAATACATAAAGTTTTAGGATTCTTTAGAATTGTGATTTAAAAGCACTGCTTTAGCAATCATCATAGCCCAGTGGCACAATTGGTCAGCATGTGGTAGATATAAGAAAGTACAATGATTGCCAATGTTGTGTTTGTGAGTTTGAGCATCACCTGGAGCGAAGTTTTAAGATTAAGTAAACAAGTTGAAAAAAGTGAATGTCCTGGGTGTCCTGAGTTGTTGCTAGAAGGGGTGTCCATGTCGCCCCCAGCAAGTTGCTGACTTGGGTGATCGCCCATATTGCCCATGCCTAAATCCACCACTGGTAGTTATGAATCACTGCATTATATGAATAAAAATTGTACATCAGCTCCACTGGAACAATCAGTCAGCATGCAGTACTTATAAGACAGTACAATGCTTAGCAATGCAGAGGTTGTGAATTTTAACCACACTGGGAGCTTGTTTTATAGATTAAGAAAACAAGTGGAAAAAAGAGTAAATGAAAGATAAAAGTCAGGGGTGTCCAGATTTGTTGATAGAAAGTAACTTGCAGACCATTAATTTTAATTATTCTGAATTTATAATTGAACAATAATTATGTTCAGTTAAACACATCTGAATCAATTATCCAGGGTCAGCGAAACTTTTAGACAAGTATGATGTAGAATGTAGTTAGGATTCTCTGCATTAGTTGGATAAACACTGTGCGTCAGCTACAGTGGTGCAGTCTCAGCACTGCTAGGCATCTCTACTGTCTTATAAGTACTGCAATGTTGCTGGAGTTGTGAGTTCAAGCATCGTCTGGAGCATAAAATTTCCAATCACTCTGGAGTTCAAGAACTAACCCTGCAGTCTAACAAAGTGAGTTCACTATTGTGTTCACATGGGTTTTCTTTGCAGATCGCCTGAGTGGCAGCAATTTAACCGTAAAGAAAAAGAGAAGATGGGTCTTATTGTCCGGGATGTTGGAGAGTTTTGGTATTGTAAATTACACTATAATATGGATATGTGTTTAGGGAAAAACTGTATTGGATATCAATTTCACAATTCTGTTAAAAACACATTTTAATCCAACATTTGAATACATTTTTTTTCTCAGGATGGAGTTTGAGGACTTCTGTCGTTACTTTACAGACATGGTGGTTTGCAGATTGGCAGAAAAATCCCTCCTCTGGCCACAACGCCACTGGAGAGAAGTGTGCTGCCATGGAGCCTGGACATTTGCTTCTGGGACCTCAACTTTTCCCTCATCTTCTTACTGCCTGAACATCAAGAACCAGAGGCCTTTATCTGGGCTTCAATGTTCAAAACAACGGCCAGCTCAAAGACGAGACAAAAAAGAGCAAAGACTCAGTGAAAGACAGAGAGAGGGACGAATCCAAGGAGAAAAACAGACCAAAATAGATAATGCAGAAATAAAATCAAAGCAACTGAAGGGTAGAAAAGAGTATGTAAAAAAACAGGAAGGGGGCATGGAGATAAGATGGGAGATGCAAATTGACAGAAGAACTCGATGTGGAGGATGTATCAATCATAGAGACACATTTCTACACAACCCCCAGGTAAATAACTGACTGTGGATTGAACTAAAAGTGATACCATAGTACTACGTATTATTATAGTTAGGATTATGAAAAGGTTAGTGTAAATCCTTCAAAATTAGCTTCAAGTGTCAGTTATTACAGAGCTTAAACAGGCTGTAATGAATCTTGTGCTCCTATAGAAAAAACTGTAAAGGCACATCATTACAATGTATAATTATGCAATTTCGTATATATTTCTCTCTCTTATCTTTACACAAAGTTTGTGTTCCACCGATTTTACTTATGTGACCTGTAGTTTCACATTCATATGCCTGACCTTCATCTCTCTCTACATCCTTTTTAGTTCCTTTTTGAGCTGTTTGGAGGTGGAGAAGAGGTTTTGATTTGTCTTCAACAGGAAGACAGGAGGATGAAACGGAGGGAGGGAAGTGGAGAGAACCTACCAATTGGCTTTGAAGTTTTAAGGGTTAGTAAAGGCTTAGAAGGGATGAAAAGTGTAGTAAACCAAAAAGCATTTCTATGTTGTCTTTGTTTTATTCATTCATTAATTTTCTTTTCGGCTTAGTCTCTTCATCAATCAGGGGTCACCACAGCGAAATGAACCACCAACTTATCCAGCATAAGTTTTACACATTACACTTTTTCAATTCACCTGTACCACATGTCTTTGGACTTGTGGGGGAAACCAGAGCACCCAGAAGAAACCCACGCAAACTCCACACAGAAATGTTAACTGACCCAGGGGTGGCTCAAACCAGCAACCTTCTTACTGTAAGGCGATCGTGCTACTCACTGCACCACTATGATGCCATCTTTGTTTTATTTAGTCCTAAATAAAGCATGCTATACTAGAATATGTATATGAAATACTATAGCTGGTGTGTGGGGAGTGCACTGGCGCCATTGTCCTGTGGCTGCCGTCGCATCATAAGTGGATGCTGCACACTGGTGGTGGTGTGGAGAGACCAACCCTGATGATTGTGAAGTGCTTTGAGTGTATGGCCATACAAAATATATGTGCTATATAAATACACCCATTAATTCCAAATGGGCTCTTTAAAGAGGACACCATATTAAAGAGGCATTTTCTCTAAAGTGCTCAAAACTTGCCAATTCAATGGACTTTTTGTAAAACAGGATTTCAAACAGTACATATAAAGAGCTGATGAGTTGCAGATGCCAGAGAAATATTAACGTGCACATTTTGTGATTTGCTTTTTCTTTTTTTTTCCTTCAAAGGTTTTTGTCTGTCCCGGACTTGTTTTCCTTTAGTGTTTTCCTTACTCGTTTTCCCTTTTTTGATTGTTTTGATAGGTTTTTTTTTGCTTTGCCTTATTTAATTTTTACTAAATAAAGCCCATTGTTTACTGTGCACCTGAAATTTGAGGCATATATAATTAATTGTATCTAACTGTTGTATTTTTCATAGTGAGTCATTGTGAATCTCTAGAGTGCCCTCTACAATGTTTCTTCTTACTTTGTTTTCCTTCAGGTGGAGGTGAACCGTGTGTGTCGAGTACAGTGTTTATGTGAACAGGCAGCTAGCTCTGTATATATGGATTCACGCAGTGTCACACTACGAGTGACTCTTGGTCCTGGTCGTTATGTTATCTTCCCTACCACTTTCCAGCCTGGTGCCACTGGGCGGTTCCTTCTGCGTTTTTTCTCACACTCACATGTACGCCTCAGGTAGAGACAGGAGAATGGGCCATTTACCAGCTCTGCTCTTTTGCATTCAAACAAGCAAACATTTGATAAGTAAACATAATATCAAACCATTACAGTTATTTATATATCAGTCAGTTTATTTTATTTATTTATTTATTTATTTATTTACTTTTTTGTTTCTTTTTACATACATATTACACTTAAGGTAGCTTATTGGGATGACAATGTTTTTGTCTTTCTTACTGTTCTCTCCTGTTCATTTTTTTTTTGGTCTAATGTCTTCAGGGAATTGAAGGAAGAGCTTCCTGCTACTTCAGTGTGGCGGTGTTGTATTCCTGACCCTAGTGCCGTAACTACTGTCCATCTACTCAAAGCTTCTGGCCTTAGCCATCCAAAAAAAACAGGTCAAACCTCAACAGTTTCTAAATTTGTTTGAAGTCAATGGATTTAATAAAAAAAAAAAATTATGTTAGCAGGCCTAGCAGTCTTAGTTAAAAGGAATGCAATAGTGTAAATGCACAGCTAGTGTTTCTTCCCATACTGATAAACTTCCAGTGAATGGTTAATGTGACTTTTTAAAATTATATAGGGCTCCTTTTACAGCATCGATGTTGTAATGTTATTAAAATATTAACAGTAAATAGTCCAGCATTTATTTACTTGTTCAAGCATAAAACGAGATGAAAAGCCATTTACATGCCACCTGTCAGGATTAGCAGGCTAGCGCAGAAACTCCATTAAATATACTAGGGTAAAATAAATGTTCATATTTTAAAGTCATGGCTTGGAAAAATGTATTTTATGCAGTGCTTCTTGTACATTTTGAGACCCACTTTATATCATTTATCTATCAGGCAGTGAAGATCATTGATTTTTAAAGATAACAGACCTTAAACGCGCCAATTTTGTAACGTCATACCGTTCACCAGAAACGCTTGACCCAGGTTACTAAAAACTTAAAAGTCCTTCCGCATACCAATGCATATACCCTATTAAAAGAGAGCAAGAGGTCATTGAAACAGAAAGCATCCATATTCTGCAGTTTTAAATGCCCCTAATTTTGCTTTGATAGAGTTACCCAATTGGCTTATATCCATTCAAGGTCAATAAACATTTTTTATATACATTGCATTATTACCTCTTTTCCCCCAGTGTCTGAAACTATTCATTTAAGGACCCAGTTTTCTTTTTTTGACAGCCTGCTCTCCTTTTACTGGTCAGATGATCCAGTCTGTTGAGATTGGTCTCCCCCTTTCAGCATATCACACAAACCAAACACCCATTGCCATATTTGACACTGAGTCGCAAGAACTTCCTCAGCACTTGTAATAACAGTAATACAAACAGTAACAATGTTGTCAGTTTTATAGTATCAGTTAAAGCATAATTGCCCTCATACTGACTGTGAACTGTAAACAGTATGAATGTACAATGAAGTGATGTTTTTTTTATTCAAAACAGCAGATTATCTATCGAGCTGTTTAAACCATGCACAATCAGTCATGTCACATGGTCATTTTGACTATTGTGCTAAGATCAGGGAATGTATAAAACATCAACACAAAAAGGTGCCAGGTGAATTGGGCTAAACATTTATCCTGCATTCACAATGTTGTTAGCAAACCTATTCTTTTATTACTAGTATGCAAGTTGCACTTTTTCAAATTAGGTTTGTTGATATATTTCAGCTCCTGATGTGTATGCAATCATTCGGTGTGAGGAAGACTCTGTTAAGACTAGAGTTTTCAAGAAAGATGGAAGCCCTGAATTCAACACCAAAGCCATTTTTTACAGCAGGAAGCTGAAGTCAAAAATCTCCATTGAGGTCAGAAGCTAAACCACACTGTATTTTGATAATGTTTTATCATTGGCATATAGTAATCATGTGGATGTTTTTAATGCAAAGCTGTGGAGAAGAGGATTGCTGCTGGACACATTCCTGGGAGGAGCACGTCTTCAGATGGGAGGAAGTGAGCGAGGACAAAACAGAGTGATTGATTTGCAGGGTGGCCAATCACGTGGCTCTGTTTTTATAGAGACCTCCTCCAGCCACTGCCTCACAGACCTGTGACTGACAGGGAATGACTGATGGCATCTCTTCTTCAATAGACTCAAGTCAAGCAACTGTGACAACAGTGATGGCTCATTGTCCTAAAGACATCATATCAGCAAGACAGAAAAATTTGAGGAATGTGAATGTTATTAAGATCATAATGTTATTATGATCAAGTTTTGTTCCAGTCTGGGAGAAATATGAGTTTACAGACTTTTAACCCCAAAGCACAACATTGTTATTTTTATTTCTGAATGTGGGTAAAATACCATTGAAAATATCAGTACCACAAATATCAATATTCATTCACATTAACACAGCACGTTGTGCTCTATGTTTTACCGGTTCTTCCAACTCTAGTTCACTGTTCAATTTGACAAGGTGGTTTGCTCTGACGTAGCGGACGCACCGCGCTACGCACGTAATGATGACTGTCTGTTCCCTTTCCTGCTCCAAGCACACACACAGACACACACAGTCCAAGTTGTTGAAAAGGGGTAACAGATTTATTAAAAAATATTTCCAGTATCGGAACAAGGGAACAAAAGGCCAAAACAAGGTATGCTACCTAATATTGGATTTCTTACCTAAAGTACGAAAATAAAGCTCTATAAATCAAATCAACAATTCTACCCTCGTTGACTATCCATTAAACAGGAGAAAACGTGACAAAAAAAAGGTCATTCCCTTAGATCATTCAGCAGTAAATAAACATTAAGCCACAGCTAACACAGAATACTGTCCTATTACCGTATTTAACAAGTATCTCACCAGATGCCTTTGAAAAAAAGGGTTGCAGACAGGAAATAAACGATGAGCCACCGCTAATGCAAGTTACCGTCCTATTACCATATTTAACAGAGTATCTCACCAGATGACTTTGGAAAAAGGGTTTCAAACAGAAAGATATCACTGCCACACAGAGAACTTAGAGCAATCTGCTCACACACAGAACAGCGAGGGGAAACAGGAAGAGAACTTGATGAACAGCGCCCAGCAGCATGCTTTTATAATTGGCGCCGCCCCTCTCACAGCTGCACCTAATGTCCGCTCATGTGGAGAGAGAGAGAGAAAGAGATAGATAATACGCTGATTTCACAAGACCGCCATTTTAAAACACAAAAGCGAGGCTGCAGTGGAAAGAAAACTGGAAGTATAGGATCAGCACTGTAAACATTGCATCAATGTGCTGTGGACTATAAACCTCCAGCTGTTGCTGCGACTTCAAAATGCAGAAATGGTTTAAACAACACTTTATATCATTCAGTTCAGTTTAATTTAAACAATTAAAAGCATATTAGGCATCAAAGAACATCACAATCTTTTCAAGAGTAATTACGTGTCCTCCTAGACTTCAGTTCATGGCACCAGGTAAACACCGTGAGGACGCTTCCCTGCTTTAGCCTATGTTACCCGGTGAGCGATAAAACAATGCAGTCCTCTGTAGCACATCTTCGTGTTGTCTATAACAATGTTGTCCCAGTACTGAAGTTTTAAAAATGTCCATTTCCCGCTAACATTTAAGCGCCGCTGAGCGCGGTCGTAAACAGATGATTTGCTGTAGTATTCACCAGTGCTCAACAGAATGACTGTGAAGGCAAATTGAAAACACACACACATAGACGGACGTTGAAGCGTTTTAAAGCTGTGAAGATCAGTCGATTCATCAGCAGATCGCTCGTCTGTGTTTACACTCAGTAAACAGCAGTGAGATGAACTGATGACCTTCACCAGTGTTGCCAGTTTGGAAATGTGAAAGTATCGTACCAGAACCTCAAAATTATCGTATTTAGAGGAAAATTATCGTACATTAGTCAAACGTAGAGTATACAGCTATTATCTAGACAAATAGCGTTTTGACACAACTTGCAAATTACCAAAATACGTTAAAAAAAACCATCCGAGTCACTGTCTGCGTGTGTTGCGAGATGTTGAGGGATTCATTTTGCGGTACAAATTGGATGCCTACATGGAGCACAACATAGTGCTGGTTGGCTTGAAAGCATGCACCCTCCCGAATTTTTAACACACTAGTCTGAGGGTGTGCACGAGCACATCTAGAGGATCTGTAATGAGCCGATCTCGTGGCTTTGTTTTGATGAGATTAACTTTGGAAAAACATGTTCGCATGATGCATTTGAATGGGGAAAAATGAGAACATCAAGGGCAAACTCCCCTGTTCTTCTCACCTTTCTTTTCAGCACTACTTTTTAAAACTTGACCGACCTCAACCTGAAAACGACTGACTTAAGCACGGCCGCACACAGCAGGAATGTTAACTCGTGAGAGAGACACATTCTCCACGTTGATTGGCTGAGAAGATGTAACGCAAGATGAGAAAGAAACTACAATCATTGGATAGAAAACGTGTCTAACTCCACCTTCTCCTCACAGACAGCAGACACAAGATGCAGCTATCAATAAGTTTAGAAGACCTAAGATTACAATGAAACTCATTTTAAATGCCATAAAATTCTGAAATGATCGTACATTATAGGATTTTTTGCAATATTGATCGTACATCGTACAGAGGTCGAAATTATCGTACAAATACAATAATTATCGTACGTCTGGCAACACTGACCTTCACAGCCAATCATAGTAATTTCTGTTGAGCACGTGAACACAATGGCCAATCAGCACTGTTTAAGAACTCCATGAACAGTGCCTTAAATGTTAACGAGAAATGGGACTTTTTTATATTTCATTACGAAAATTTTGTATCGTGACTAGTCTAATATAGTTAAAGAATCAGTTCATTAACTTGAGTTTGATCAATGGCATCTAAAATGTGTGTTTGGGAAAGAAATGTTAGCTAAGTAGTGCTATTTTCCTTAACTTAGCTAAAAATGAGGTCAAATATCCCTTTTTATTTTCACTATTCATTCAGAAGGAACCTTTGGGTCGCTCGGAAGGCGGTGAAATCATAAATTTGTGTCACTTTTATGAACCTTTGTGTCACAGGTACACAACATTCCTGTGTGACTCAGGCTATACTTCAGGGTTTCTTCCCACCGCAGCCTCGATTCCGCTGTTAATAATGTCGGCCGTGTGAAATCAGTCTACGGAGAATACAACAACACACAGCAACAATACACACCAGCATTGTCAAAATAAGTTACTCAATATGTAAGACTTTGAGGGCTCTGTTAACATCTTAATGCGTGTCTTGTTTGAGTTTTGTGTGTATTTAGTCCACATTTATTTGTATAACACTTAAAAAAAATATTTCAATGCAGCTTTACAGCTTGTTTCATCTTTAAATGAATCTGTGAAACAGCCAAAGTTTTTTTGTACTGATTAAAACAGCAGTAAACGTTTAAATGTTTCAGTCAGTATATGTAAGTGAGGGATGCGTGTGATTTTTGAATACATGAGCTAAATATGAGAGAAAAACCTAGAAATGGCTCACATGTAAATAAATATCAATGTCTTATATTAAAAATTGTGCTTTCCAAGCAAAGTAAAAGCATTTTTAGATTTTGTTAATTTTTTGAAAAAGGTTAATTAAAGAATATTTTACGCCATATCTTCTTAGTCAAACGGGTTGTGTAAAACAGTTTGAATGCTTTTTTTAAATCTAGATTTTAATCAACAAGGCTTATTAAAAATGCAAACTGATAATCACTATTGGAAAATGACTCGTCCCTGCCAAACTTAAATAAAGTGTTTGTTTTACTTGACTGTAAGGACCAAGTGATTAATGAGGTCCATACAATGAATCCACTTAAACTATGCTGTACTCACGATTTTGTGTGCACAAAGAAAGAACAGGTTTTTCTTGAAATGGTACAATTATGAAAGAAGGCGTTACAACCTTTTAAAACAGAGTGTGCAAAACCCATGAAGAATCATTATAGGCTGTTTCTGATCACCAAGTGTGTCCGGTAAAGACTTTCCAGAACCAGAGTTACAGGTAAGCATTTTTGTGCTTTTGTGTAAGTATTATTGCTACTTAAATACTGTAGTATATTTCACACAACTCAATACTGTTACTGTTAATGTCATGGGTATAATTGATCAACTACCCATGCATGAGTGTATTTGATCACAGTTCAAAATAAATGCACTCCACAAACTGTAGTAATCATAGCAACTCAGTGACAGTTGTCATCGGTGTAATCTCAAGGACACTGACGTGTGCTTCACAGACAGAGAATAATCAGATTGATTATTTCTTACATATTAATATATAAATTCCATAAATCTGCTAACACCTATCAACAGGTTGTAAATAGTTGTTGAATTTGATTAAGTAGCTTTTGATGTTGAAGTTGTGCAAAAAAGCGGTATATAATATAGAATAGTCAAATAATGCAATCACAACTGCACACGCATAACGTTAGCTGATGATACACATCTTGTATGCTCCGCCAAAAGCAAAAGTATAACATGAATGAAAAAAATTCGGTCAAATATTGAACTGCACAGAGAAATTTTTTTAAACTTGTCTATATAACTTAGCAAATGAACATGAAATATGGAACTTATTAACTGTTAATTTAGATCTTGATTCTTGCAGTGTAGTAGCTACTTAAAGCAAATTACTTTTCTTTGCGGTGATCTGTCATACTTTTTCTCCTCCTCACTCTGCATTCCAGGATTGTGACCCTCAACTAGTTAGTACAAGTTCTGCATTTCCCTGGATTATAATGTTGCTTTCTTTTTTGCACAGGCACCATGGATCCAAAGCAAATGTTCAATTACGTGAAATCTCCTCCAATAACTAGTATAGCATGTCTCGGTACAGGAATTTTACACACTAAACAAACATAATCTTTGTACTAAATGAATAACATGTACTGACTGAAGTAACTTTTTGACTGGTTTGTATTTCAGTGATCACAAAACTCCTATTCCTTGCTCTTCCCATTGCCCAGATTGCCATAGGTATGGTTCAGTGAATGTAAGTATGTTGTTCCTCCATTATTATCATCCATTTAAATAGCTGTTATGTGATTTATCATCACAGGTGCAGTGTATCTCCAAGACTGTACTCAGCAGAGATATATCCCAGTGTATGTGCTGGTCACTGGAGTGTTCAGTGTGTTTCTGGCCTTGTTGACATGTCTGCCCTGTTCCAAAGAGCCAGAGGAGGGAGGCAACAGAGCTTTTGGCATGGCCTGCAGCGTATGGAATGCTTTGGTTTCCACCTTCCTGTTCTGCTGGGTGATCGCTGGTAAGAATCACTGGTGGGAGGAATAGGTCATTTAATGTGTACATAGGTCTCTGTCAGCTTCTGTGCATTGTCTGGTTAATCCACTACAAAAAGTCACTTGCCAAACAAACAGCGGATGTTCTGTTTGGAATTTTGTTTAATTGAAAGAGAAACAGCATTCTTCTGTGTGTGGGCTGCCTGAAATTTGGGTGTGAATATGAAACGTTGTTCAGTATGTTAGCTTGACAATAGCCTCTTTCACACTATACATTTTTCAGAAAAAAATTACCGGTAAATTGTTGTAAGGAGATCATGCACTTAACAGACCCTTTTCAAAGACTGTAGATATACAAAGGCAGTTCACTCGCATTATTTGACTGAGGAAAAGTGCAATGATCAGTCTGACCTATATATATAAAGGTTTGAAACCACTTGAAGGTGTGCAAATTGTAAGAAAGTTTTAATTTGTTTGGGAGGATGATCCCTTTTAGAATTAATATGCAAAGAAAACTAATCAGGTGTGATAAATCAAACAATGAGTAACTATAACAAAGAAAAAATCATAACAATCAACACAGGAAGCTATACGTAGGAAAAAGCTACAGTATAAACTAAATGTGACACATATGGAGGATGAAACCTGCAGAAACAATAAATAAATGCGCAAATATTTAAATAAATGAGTAAATAATTCCATAAATACCTGCATAAACAAATAGATAAATAAATAATAGCGTGAGCAGGAAAAATAAATAAATTACACGAATGTTGGGGGAATAAGAAAATGCTAAAACTGTCATTATTTACCTGCCCGCACTATTAATTATTTCTATATTTATTTATGTAGAAATTTATGGATTTATTTACTCATTTATTTATATATTTGCATATTTATTTATTTATTGTTTTTGTGGGTTTCGTCCTCCATAGACTAATAAATGAGACTAATAATAGTGAATAAATTAATTATTATAAAAATAAGTAGTGACAATATTTAAATAAAGTGTTTAATAACAGATCAACTCATCATAATAAGTATAACTGAATAATTTATTATAATTGTTTTACAGGCAGTGTATGGATTTACTCTATTTACCCTCCTAATTACAACCAAACTGTGGCTGGAGTTCCCTACTGCGATAAGACCCTCTACTTGTTTGCATTCTGGACCACCACCCTGGGCTACATTCTGTTAGGTTTAGCACTGTTGATTGGCTGCTGCTTTTGTGTCTGCACTTGCATTTGTGGCTTAGCAAAAGTTAATTAAATGTGTGGCCCATTGTAATGGATATTGATTGCAGAGCTCTTGTTGCTTGGTAAACTAAACTGAACTTAAATATGTTTACAAATATAAGTTAACTGTTAAAAATCATTTGAAAGTACTTGCTATCAATTTGAGGATTTACATGTAAGAAAATTGATGTTATATATTTTGTTTACAATGAATGTCAGTTTTATTTTACAATTCAAGACTATTGAAAGATTCATGGAAAGTGAATAAATGACATTTTCTTAACTTGACAATTTTAAAACAAACTAATTTGAAACTGAACATTCTTCAAGCTGTTGATAATAATTATTACTGTATAATAGTATTGATCATAATTATATTGTTATAATTCAAAATAAATAACAGACGTGTGGCTAAGAAAACATTTATTAATGAAAATAACTGGTTTTCCTTATAGTTAAACCACAATAGCTACAAATAAATACTGTTTTGTTACACTAACCAGATTTGTAATTTATTTGTAATTTAACTGTGGTTATAAAAAATGTAATCAATACAAGCAAAAGAAAACAGTTGTGCATTGCACTTTCACTTACCTATTTTTGTATAAGCAGACATTGACAAATCAGAAACAATTCTGAAATAAGTGGGGAAATGATAAATTATAAACCTCCAAAACGTATTCTGCAGTTTTTAAAGAATCAATTATGGAATGAATATGCAAAGAGAGTGCCATGAAGAGTGAGAAACTATTTGATATATAAGTAGCCCTGATCTCCGCTGTTCACACACTGACATGACAGCATCCATTGCACTAAACAGGGAGGAATAAAGGACATTTCAAATATTAAATTGCAAATTATTATCAATGTCTCAACTGCAGACATGCCTCCATCTAGAAATGTAGGCCAGCTTTTCATATAAATGCATATGAACTGAAAAGTTGTAAAAACATCAATTTAATGCTTTCATTTAATTTATTTTTTTGCTAAATTGTTGCAAACAATTTATATGGGTTGAGTGTTGTTCAACCTAATTTGTTTGTTTAAATTCAGCCCGAATAAATTGTTTACAACCAAAAAATTCAAAGAATCATCTTTGAATCATTTTTTTTTCAATGTTGGATCAGTAAGACATTTAAAGGAGTAGTTTACAACGCTGTGTAAAAATGTACACACCCTCTATGAGTTTCCTTTTTCTGTTGAACACAAAAGAAGTTATTTTGAAAAAAATGTCAGAAGCCTATAACTATTGATGCATAAGGTCCAACATTAGTATGTAGGATTTCAACATTGTTCAAATTATCTTCTGTGTTCAGCAGAAGAAAGGACCTTAAACAGGTTTGTGACAGATGAAGGTTTAGTAAACACAAACTATTCTTTTAATGCCTTTAAAGCTAGTGCAGTGACATCCTAAATGTCTTTATGCTTAGTTTAACATTTTTTCTATTTAATGCTTACTTGCTAAATTCATTGCTTCAACAATTCAAACAGTCAAAAAATATATATATATACAAGCAAACATCCTCAACACTAATTTCCCTTTTGTGGCTTTAACAGAACAGACACATAGTTAACAGTCTGCAAACATCAAAGTTCTCAAGCATCACACAAATGCATAGCAAGTTTACATATATGCATACACAACTCCAATACAGTGATAACAAATAAATAAATAAAAATGTGAAGAGGAAAATGTGAAAAGATATACGATACACATAAAAAGCAAACCATTCAGTAAGGTTCTGTAAACCTTTATTACAAGCAAGCCCAATGTGAAAGGCATTAAAAGGTTACCCTGAGATGAAAGAAAAGAAAATAATGGGGAGATGAGGGGGTGCAGGGGGACCATTTGAAATTGTATGAGATTAAATATTCTTCTCCTCTAAGAATTGTAAATTATCAACGTATGAAAGAAAGGAAGTCCATGTTTCAAAAATGTTATTTTACGAACTGTCTTTGATCCATTTATTATGTGTAAGGGGCTCAGTTTTTTTCCAATAGAGAAGAATTAAACGCCTTGCCAATAGTGTGGTGAAAGCAATTAATTTAAAACATATCTTTTCAAAACCTACCTAGATTTAGGCAGAACCAAAACATGTGGGCGGTTGTGGCTGGTGTATTTGAGCATCTACTGTCATTACCCTTTTAAAGAATTGTACTGAATTTCAAACTTCTGAAGACTTGTTTTATTTCTGTTGTTGGTTTTAGTGAAGATTTGGTGGATGTAAAAATTGTCCGGTGTTTCTGTAATTTCTGTCAAATTACAAACACACTGGTCTCATTGATAAGGAATTAATAGTGTCATTTATCTTTATTTTGACTACATAACTGAGATGCTGAAACATATTTCAACTGCAGCATTACGCCAGAGTATTACTCAAGTGTTTTATTGAGTCACTTAGGAAATGCTGGCAATTCCTATTTCTGTCAATAGGACAGATAAAACCAGAGTTTCACCATTTTCTTTATAAAGTTATAAGGTGAAGGCCAGAACACACGACACAATGAAGCAGTTCAAAACCTGACAGACGACACAGGAGTAAAATCTAAGGTGAGAAACCATTAATGAACATGTATTATAAATGTATGTGTTCCACCTAAACCCTGTTGTTTAATGCCCCAAACATGTGATGTTTAATGTTTCATATTTTTTATCTTAAAGAAGTCTTTGTACTTATCCAGCAACTGTGTTTTTCTGAAGATGGACAAATCAAAGCCATCGCTATTTTTGACAAAACTTTTAGGTGAGAATTGTGTTAAGAACTTGTTTCTCTTGTATCTCTGCATATATCATTGTTTGATTCTACTGTATATTGATGTAAAAAAAAAAACATAATAATAATAAAATACTCATCTGAACAATCTTACAGTGATATTAACTCTTGTTGTCCTGGGAGTTTTGATTGCTGCCATTGGAATAGGTAAACTATTAATATGTATTTATATATCAGCACTCTTGTCTAGAAATGCTGTCACTGTACATAAATAACAGCAACTTAAAAACATAATTTCATTGTAACATATTGACACGTTGTACAGTAAGGAAACATGCATTTATTTGTTTTATTATATTTAATTTTTTTAGGAGCCAACTTTCTAAGAGACTGTCCTGTTCAGCCTAACATCCCTGTCTACCTAATAGTCTTAGGCGTATTAGTTTTGCTGGCTCTGATTGGGAACCTGGGCTTACTGTATGGTTTACAAGCTAAAGACACCTATGAGATGCTGCTGTTGTCCATGCTGGTCACCTCCGTCAGCTTCATCCTTTACCTGTGTGTAGTCTGCTGGTTCATCACAGGTGAGTGCCGAGAATTAGTCAAATGTGAATTACAGGCAGGAGGAGCGGTGTTACTTAAGTAGTTGCTTAAATTACTTTTTTGTTGAAAAATGTAAAATAAGGGATTTTTCTTGGGTAATTTAATTACGTTTATGTATAATCATTCATTCATTTTCCTTAAGCTTAGTCTCTTAATTTATCAGGGGTCGCCACAGTGCAATGAGCCGCCAACTATTCCGGCATATGTTTTACGCAGTGGATGCCCTTCCAGCTGCAACCCGGTACTGGGAAACTCACATTCACACACATACACTACGGCCAATTTAATTTATTCAATTCACCTATAGCGCATGCCTTTGGACTTGTGGGGGAAACCGGAGCACCCGGAGGAAACCCACACCAACATGGGGAGTACATTCAAACTTTACACAGAGATGCCAACTGACCCAGCCAGAACTCAAACCAGCGACTTTCTTGCTGTGAAGCAAGAGTGCCAACCACTGAGCCACCCGGTTTACGTACAATATACACTCAAAAAAAGACTTTGCTCACAAATAAGCTGAAATAACACAATTCTTGACAGTTTTTTGGGACAACTTAATTGTTTTATGTTAAATCCACTTGATCATTAATCAGTTTGTGTTGGGACAACATGAACGAATTGTGTGGAACCCTGCATTTTTTACAGTGTACAGTTCATTCATTTTCTTTTCAGCTTAGTCCCTTTATTATTCTGGGCTCGACACAGTGGAATGAACCGCCAACTTATCCAGCATATGTTTATGCAGCGTATGCCCTTCCAGCTGCAACCCATCACTGGGAAACACCCATACAGTCTCAATCACACACATACATACAGACAATTTAGCTTACCCAATTCACCTATAGCACATGTCTTTGGACTGTGGGGGAAACCGGAACACCCGGAGGAAACACACAAAAACACGGGAGAGCATGCAAACTCCACACAGAAATGGCAACTGGCCCAGCCGAGGCTTAAACCAGCAACCTTTTTGCTGTGAGGTGAGAGCGCTACCCGCTGTGCCATCGTGCTGCCTAATGGATACTAAATACTAAATATTAAAAAATACTACAGAAAAGCAGAGTAATATATATTTTGCAGAACATTTGATGTTTTACCTAAAGAAGATTATTCATATAATTAATGAGGACAATTGCTTATGCCTAAGCAAAAATATAATAATTGAGAATTATTTCATGACAAAGGCATAAATTCAGAGAAGCAGAGTAATTGCAAAGTAAACTTTGAGTAAGTTATTTTTCAGAGCAAGTAATTAGAAAAGTAATTTAAATACAATTTTAATTATTTTTTTGAAAAAAATGTATCCAACACTGGTGTGAAGATACAGAAAGAACAATAGAAGAAGATCAAACTTTCTTTGAAAATGAAATGAAAGTGAATATAATGAAGTGTAAAATTGTGCAATTGTGGGAATGAATATTCTTTTACTATGAATGAAAAGAGAAAAAAATCAGATGTGAAGGAATATTTTGCTCTACGTAAACTAAAATGTTTTCTCTGTGTATTGCAGGGAGTGTCTGGATATATTCTGTTCATCCCCCCAGTTATGACCCAACAGCTGAACAGAATTACTGCAACAAAACTCTGTATCTCTTTGCTTTCTGGTTGAATGCAGTCTGTTATGGCTGCCTAGCTATCTTGTTTCTTTGTAGTGGATGTATAGTGCTTTATATATGTGTGAAACGTTGTTTTCAAAGACTACCTTTAAACTCTCAGTTGGAAGCGTAAGAATATTTATTTTTGTATTGTATCATGATTGTATTTCAAATCCGTTTAGAGGACTAATGTATGTTTTTACTGACAATCAAACCCATGGCCTTCATATCATCTATCATACTGTATCTTCTACTAGTGTAGGGCTACAAAAGCAATTTTTACAGTGAACTGATTTGACATACTCTGCATAGTTCTGTATTTCCATCCAGATCATAATGAAGACCTATAGAGGTGATTGTAATGTGTGTTTTACCTGGAAATTATTAGTGTAAATATGCAGTATAACTGCAGTGTAAAAGTCATAATATTAATATTTTATAAATTGAAGATTCTTTTAAAATGGGGTTTATCTTGTTTCAGTTTGTGTTTGCTTACTCAACGTTTCACCAAAGGAAGTGTTTCAGAGCTTCTGGGCAAGTCTGTAAACCACAGAACTGTGAAAACATACTGCTTGACTCAGAGCAACTGTGCAGTTTAACTGGGATGTCTTATTCACATCTTCTTTATGGAGGTCATTATGCTTCTGTTTAATAGTCTAGTTTCCCCCACAAACTAGTCAAATTAAAAAGAGAAATTTAACAGTAATTAATTAAGGAGCTGCTGAAGATGGAGATGACTGAGACTGCTGCCAGAAAGTCTTTCATTGGTAAGAATGCCAGCAAAGCTCACAATGTACATTTTTTACAAATACTCATAAATAACAAACAAATAATGAGAAAGCCTTGTTATTTTTTCAGTAATGATTAACATGATTGCATGGATGATTTTAATCTCAGCTACTGGATTAGGTAAAGAGCATGTTTTGCTTCTTATATTTCTCAGCAATTCATTATTATATCAATCTGGAATCTTGTGAATGCTTGTTTTTAACTAATTGTAGCTATGTTGATTCACAACCAATTAAAGGGGACAATTGTTTTCACACTACTGGAAGATTTATGTTACTTTTGTCTTATTACTGTTTGGATAAATGTTTTAGGAGCAATCCATTATCATGAGTGTCCTGTTCAGCCCAAACTCCCCATCTATGTGACCGTGATCGGGGCGACTGGTCTGCTTTCACTGTTGCTCATGTACATGAGAAACTCTCTAGATGATTGTCTGTTGGCTCGGTTGTGCAGCGCCGTAAGCCTGATGCTCTTCATGTTCATTGTGTGCTGGTTCTTTGCTGGTGAGGAAAACATATGTTAGGCTACATTATATACAGCTGAAGTCTGAATTATTAGCCCTCCTGAATTATTAGTCCTGTATATTTTTTCTCTAATTTCTGTTTAATGGAAACATTTTTTTCAGCACATTTCTAAACATAATAGTTTTAATAACTCATTTCTAATAACTGATTTATTTTATCTTTGCTATGATGGCAGCACATAATATTTTACTATATATTTTTCAGGATACTGGTATTTAGCTTAAAGTGCTGTTAAAGGCGTAACTAGGTTAATTAGGCAAGTTAGGGTAATTAGGAAAGTCATTATATAATGATGCTTTGTTTTATAGACAATCAAAAAAATAACATTGCTTAAGGGGGCTAATAATATTGACCTTAAAATGGTTTAAAAAAATTGAAAACTTAAAAAAAAATTGGCTTTATTCAAGCCAAAATAAAACAAATAAGACTTTCTCCAGAAGAAATAATATTATAGCAATTACTGTGAAAAAATCCTTGCTCTGTTAAACCCCATTTGTGAAGTATTTGATAAAGAAACAAAATTCACAGGAGGGATAACAATTTTGACCTAAACTATGAATGTCCTTTTAATAATATTGTACTAATATTTAGTGAAATGTGCCAACAGTCGTCTTGTATTGTTCTTTCAGGTACCTACTGGATTTACTCCATTTATCCTCCCAACTATGACCCGACTAGTACTGAAGACCACTGTCACAGAACCCTGTATCTCTTTGCATTTTGGTTTAACAATCTCTGCTTTATGTGTGTGTCAGTTATATTTGTTTTTTTCATGTACATGATTTTATACAACTGTATTGTTTTATTCACCAATAGAACCGAATGTTAAGCTGCAGACCTGTACACTGTTAAGAGTTACTAGTTAAAGTGATATTTTTAAATTTTAATTTTAAAGGTTAAAGTGACCTTTTTTAAGTTGCTGGTATAACATGTATTTATGTGGATTCAATTAAATTACAGTGCTCAGCACATATAAGTACACCCCTCACAAATCTCTCTTTTAAATTCATATTTTAAATAGGAAGCTATACAATATTATATTTGGGCATATACATTAGATTAGTCAGTACTGAAGCCAAATCTGGACCTTATCTAACAAAATAACTTACGATGACCATCCAAAAACTAGTACACCCAAACTTATATGTTATAGAAAAATATTAAATACAAATTTAAAAAAAGGAAAAATCAAGAGAAGCAAAAAAAATGGAAACATTTTGTTAAAAAATTTTTAATAGGTATTGTATTAATAATTTACTGTAATAATTTAATAATATTGTATTTTTTTTTTCTTTTTGCAATTTTTGCTTGAATTTAATTGTATTATCTTTCAATTTCTAAACATGTTTGGTGACTACATGTTTGGTTTTGTTTAAATGCACCAAAACAATATAAATGTTTAATATAAATATGTCAATATAAATGAAAATAATATATATTTATATATAAATATATATATATAAGCACTGAATTATTCAATAGTGAGTAGTAAATAATATATACCGTAATATTTTCCCCTGTATGAACAATTCATGAGAGGGTTGTCAGCAAGGAGTTCTGTTATAGGTTGTTAGGGTCGTTTGCCCCGCCTACAACACTTACGCGAGGTCACAGTTTGTCCTGTCACAGCGCCCGTCCCAGAAATGCCATTATTTCTGCCTGGAGGCAACAACAACAATTGTTCGCCAAACTACTTCAAATTTTGAAAACTGGCTGTCAAAAGGGCAATATCTAGTCCTTGGTAACGAGACTGGTAGTTGTTATGGCTGGTAGGTATTTAATTAACATTTAATTCAGTGTACAGATATATGCACTCCGCGCGGATCTCCATTTAGTGCATGTTACCTATATGTTTGGCATGTGCAGGTAACTTGATCTTGCCCACAATGTAGCCTGCCTGAATTGTTTATATTTAAGTTCCACATACTTTTTGCAAAACCATAATCACAAAGTTTTGTGTTAAGGAGCATTTCTGCAAGTTAAATGAAGCCCCCAAATGTATCAGCGCTGTGTTTTGATGAGTGTTTGTTTTGTTGCGTAATGTTAAATTTGTCCTTTTTGTTTGTTTTACTGTTTTCGCATCACTGTTGTCATAACATTTGTCATGTAACTTTGGGTTAAGTCGCGGAACTAGTGGCAAAATGCTTGCAAGCACGGGAAATGGCTTACTGTCCGTACAGTGGGTTTCCAGTCGGTGCGGCTATTTTGACTACAGGGGGCGCCATTGTCACCGGTATGTGGATGCACCTGTCCATTTTCATTTTATTGTGTGAGACCCCATGATTCCAAAGCATTTAATCTGGCATATATGGCAGCGTGTTTCCTGTTAGAGTGATTTTGACCCTCCTTGTATGTTTTAGGCTGTAATGTTGAGAATGCTTCCTATGGCCTTACCGTATGTGCGGAGAGAACTGCGATACAGAGAGCGGTCGCAGAAGGCTACCGAAGATTTACTGCCATAGCAGTCACATGGTAAATCATATGTACAAAATGTTTGTGAAATGATCATATGTTGTCAGCAGGACAAGTAGGTTCCAGTAGAAAATTTCCAGTAAGGGTACAATCTACAATCCCATGAGGCACTGAGCAGTTGAATTACACAATTGAGGGGAAAAAAACAATGATTGTTTGTATTTTAAACAATATATGTGTAAGAGTTATTGACAGATAATTTACACCTTAGAATTATAAGGTTCTATCTGCCATTATTGTCAAAATTGAGTTATTGACATATTCTTATTAAATGACAACTTATTTACATTATGGGATGTTTTTGATAAGTTGTTTACATTTTAAGACTTTTTATTTAAAAAGCAAATGTTACACACATACTGTTTGCTATGGAATGCAAAAACTTTGAAGCTCAATATCTCAAAATCATTCAGAACGCAGATAGAACCTAATAATTCCAAGGTGATGAGATATCCATATGTGTACATGTTTTTTCAAGCAGACTTATTGGATTTGTAAGTCATGGTGCTTTATGGAATTGGTTAAAGCTAAATAGCTCTGGTGGAATGGTGCATTATTAACTTTGTGCATAAATCACACTATTAGACAGAATTGATTTTAAAATAAATATTAATAAATGTGTAAAAGCATAAACAATCAATTAACAACTGCAGAACAATTATTAGATGCTGTCTAAAATACTTTTTGTTTAAAACTTTACCTCTGAAACTCGACTCTGTATTTGGCTTACTGAAATATTTAACTTTGAATCACTGAGAAATCGCTGAGATTTTAAGTTTGTTAATAAATAAATATCTACATTTTCATCTGACCAACAGTGATATCAAAGATAGTTTTGTGGGGCCATGCGGAGCTTGTCGACAGGTATTAATGGAGGTATGGCTGCACACTCATTTGATCAAATATGTCAGTTATTACTTTTGTATATCATGTCATTTCTTTCTACCCTCTTAATTTTGTTAATTCCTCTCTTTTACTTTCTTATTTTTTCTCACCAACCCTACATCATGTTAGTTTGGCACAGAATGGGACGTTTACCTCACTAAGCCAGATGGAAGCTATAGGAAAACCAGTCTCAGGGATCTCTTGCCTTTAGCTTTCACACCAGCTCACCTGCAAAAGAACTAAGTGCAATAACCTTTTTGGTTTTTATGTGTTGGGAATTGATTTGCTCTTTGATCTAAAATGTGAAGAATTTGAATGTGAATTTTCATGTAATATATGCTTGAAGAGTTTGCCTATTAGCTATAACTGGCCTGTGTTGATGTTTAAGGTTCAAAAGTGAAAATTCTCTCATCGTTTACTCACCCTTTGTTTCTGTTACGTGCCTGGGGGTGTTGCTTTGTTGTTCCCTTCACCCCTTTCTGTTTTTATTTGCTGTCTGCTATCCTTTTTAAAATCTTAAGCTATCCTTGTCAAACCTTAATGTGTTTCTGTCTTCTGCAGAACACAAAAGAAGATATTTTAAAGAAAGCTGGAACCTGTAACCATTGTTTTTCATTGTATTTCTTTTTATGGAAGTCAAAGGGTACAGGTTTTCAGCTTTCTTCTAAATATCTTCTTTTGTTTTTAACAGAAGAAAGAAACTCATAGAGGCGTGGAACCACCTGAGGGGGAATAAACAGTAAATTTTTATTTTTAGTTAAATCATGCCTTCATAGTCCCCATGAACTGGCAGCTGCGACAATTATTTTTTCATACTGTGACTCAGTTCCTTGAGAAACTGAAAACTAAATGAGAAAAATGGGTGTTGCTTGTGTTTTCTGCTGCGAGCTGATTGGATGCAGTAAAGTAGGCATTTCATTCATAACGATGGGAGAAAGTGTTTAGGGAGAGTTATTACAACCTAACAGACACCTCCTGCTCACCATTTATGTTTGTTGTCAAAACTGACTGTTGCAGCAGAGTGGTTAAATATGTTAGCCACCCCAATTCCTAAGATATACAAAATCTGACAAATAGACTGCAAAAAACAAACAGGAAGTGCCTTTTCAGATTTCAATAAAAGATTATAAGCTCAAACTATTTATATTTTTACTTAATGACATGCACAGATGAATTGTTCACCACACAAAATCATATGATGAGTTTTGATTTCTTGGGGACTTTAAGGCCATTCCTGTCATAACATCACCACTAGAGAGCACTGCACACCCTGGATTGTTCTCAAGCCTGTGTTCAAATCCAGTCCATGATAATGGCCAGTGATTCCTAGGTGGGTTTTGTTGAATATCAACTATATAGACAAGATGCATAAAAGGTAAAGGTTATTTAAACCCATAGACTTATGCTTTGTTTTTATTTAAAATATTACAAAACAAATGCTTTTGTTGTTTTCTTTTAAGATTGTCTAAACCAGGGGTGTCCTGCATAGTTTAGCCCCAACTTCCTTCAACACACCTCCCTGGAAGTTTCTAGCATACCAAGAAAGAACTTGATTAGCTGGTTCAGGTGTATTTCATTGTGGTTGGAACCAAAATATGCAGGACACATGGTCTAAACCTTCTGTGACTTGTTTACTTCAGAATCAGAAAGAACTTTAATTGCCAGGTATGTAATTACACATACAAGTAATTTGTTTTCGTGACAGAGCCTCTACAGTGCAACAGAATGACAGAGACAGGACAAAAAACATATTTTAAAAATAGAAGTAAGTAGTGACTGCAAATATACAAATTGACATGGGTATGTACAGGTATATTATTATATACAAAGTTATTTGTGCAGCTGTTATGTGCAAATTGGCATGTAAAAAGTGTTTGGTAAATAAATAAGTGTATATGTGTATAAATGTAGTGATGTTACTATCATAAGGTGTTTATGAGATGAATTGCCTGAGGGAAGAAACCCTTTCTGTGTCGGGCTGTTTTGGTGCACAGTACTCTGTAGCGTCGACCAGAAGGTAAAAATTCAAAGAGGCAGTGTGCTGGGTGTGAGGGATTCAGAGTGATTTTGGTAGCCCTTCTGGTCACTCTGGATAAGTACAGTTCTGGGAGAGGAGAAAGGGTTGTACCAGTGATTTGCTCAGAAGTCTGAACTGTTTGACGTAGTCTTCGGAGGTCAGATTTGGTTGCTGAGCTAAACCAGACAGTTATTGAAGTGCAGAGGACTGATTCAATGATGGAACTGTTTCAGCAGCTCATTTGAAAGGTTGAACTTCCTCAGGAGTACTTAGAGATTGCATAACAATATATTAAAACTGTTAAATTTTTGACAAAAAATATAACGTAATGCATTAATATTGTTCAGAGATGTGTAAAATTTTTATATTTGGTAGATGTTTTTTTTTTTTTTACTGACAATTTAAATGTGTTCTACATTCAAAACCAGGTAACATTAAGGGTCAATAGTAATGTAATGTTTTAAAAGTTGAAGTATTGTGTTTTTTGCAAAATATTAAGCATAACAGTTGTTTCCAAACTGTGCAAAAATTGTAATTTTAACTATTAATATTCATCCTGAATAATAATGTGACATTTTAGTATTCCACAATATTACCATTTTTACCAGTCTTCTGATTTTAGACATTAGATAGAGCACTGTTGGATTCATGAAAAGCAGCTTGATAGAGACAGTTTCCCAGTAGAGAGAGAATTATTGGTAATCCCTGTGACCCTGGTGCCTGGGGCTGTTTGAAATTCTCCTCACTATGAGGCAGAGGGGCCAACATACTGTTCTGTCACATGGGAAAACACTCACACATTGTTCCCTTAGTAGGCTGAGAGGGAAAGTGAACATTATTAGTTGGCAGGAGAGCCACTATGAAAAAGAACAACAAGTCTTTGTTTTTGTAGCATTTATTCACTGAACTAAAATGAAAAATAAAGAAAAGATTTGACTATGCAATACATTGCAGACAGTTTATTTGATGTTATAAAGTTTGTCAAACAGACAACACAATGCTATCAGTCTGACATTTTGCAGAAAATGCAAATGCTTATTTGTACACTAATTACATAACAAGCACTATGTGTACATACCAACACAGTAAAAACTGTATAAACAATAAAGAAAGAAAAAAACGTGAAATGAAACGTCTATTTGCATAAAGGAAACCACCATGTGTTCTTGAAGCCTGTGGCTTTTGCTACACTTTAACCATTTTTTTTCTATTTTTTTGTGGGTACTCAACAGTAAGATTAGCTATTTGTTTTTAAAAGATTGTGAAAAAAAGAGCAGAAATAAGGATTGATTACTTTAGATTATCAGTTGTCTCAGACACACAGTTTCCTTTGTTACAAAGTACAGACCACTCAACCCGAAGTTTTATGACATGATGGTTTTACAGTAATTATTGCGCTTTTCAAGTCATACCTGACAGTCGTGAAAAAGTCCATTTATAATAAGTATTTTTCCGTATTTTCAATCTTACTAATATTTTTCCATCGAGGAAAGTGTATTGATTTACATGAGGATGTTTGCAGGATAAATTCCTGTTCACTCAAGTGAACTCAGGCTTATTGATG
Source organism: Danio tinwini (assembly GCA_903798205.1). NCBI lineage: Eukaryota > Metazoa > Chordata > Actinopteri > Cypriniformes > Danionidae > Danio > Danio tinwini. The sequence goes on from CAIGQZ010001108.1 coordinate 5,182,583, forward strand.
CGCTCAACAGGGAACATACAAGGTGAAAACTCGACAGGAACTTTAATTACAGTATAGCCTAGTGATTAAGGGTTAACTTGTCGAGCAGTATATTTGAATAAAATAATAAAATGGGTATTTGTCCTTAATGCAAAAGTTATTCAGTTAATTTTATTTGTGTCAAAGTCCCTCTTCATTTCCCTCTTAGATAGTGAAGGGGCGGGCGCGAGAGAGTCGCACTATATAAAGCGGATTGACCGTCACATCTACTTCTGCGGCTTTTACAGCGGGAGTCCGGCTTGAAACTGAATTATTGAAGGTATGCCTCATACATTCATTCATACTTAGACACTATTTAGTTCCGTTAAACCAGTAAATAAAGGCATTAAATAAGAGTAAATAATAGATTTCTGGAAAAATATAAAAAAGCTAGACTAAATTGTATCTTGTGAGTACATAGACGCTTCCAATATTATTTTACTTATGTTTAATTGTCAAACAACGTTTTACAAATAAAACTATGTGCATAATGTTCTTCTGTTAATGATAACAGTTGTTTAACTGACAGCCCTAAACTATCAAACAAATAATGAATAAAGAAGACGAAATGAAAGAGGTAGAACTGAACGAGATGGATCAGGAAAAACAGCCGATGACTGGAGAAACTCCGACAGGCACCGAAAAAAACGGCAGCGTAAAGGTCAAAGTGCCGGAGGACACAGAAGTGAAATTTACGGGCCTCTCTAAAGAAGAATTGATGAAAGTCGCCGGTACAGCTGGGTACGCTATTTAACTATCTTTCTATATACTGTATGTTTCTGTATATATAAGTGTCTTTGATTGGTGTAACTATTGACTGTCTTCTGCAGGTGGGTTCGGACTCGTTGGGCTTTGCTGGTTCTGTTCTGGCTTGGTTGGGTTGGCATGTTAGCTGGAGCAATTGTAATCATAGTACAGGCTCCACGCTGTAAACCCATTCCTGAGATGCACTGGTGGAATGAAGGTCCTCTGTACCAGATATCAAACTTAGATGCCTTCTCTAAGAACGGACTGAAAGGTAAGCATTTATGTCTGGGTCATGTGCATATTTGCAACACCCCTTAACAGGTGTCAACTGCCAAATATGCAGTAATTTGGCCTCCTTGCTTAGGTAACATTAGAAAAACACTGGGGGGGAAGCAGATTTGCTGATACCATGGATAAACCAGAAGAGACGGACTGTCTTGTGACTCCCTCATGTGAGAAAGCATGTGCTGACCTATGCAAGATTCTGCTCCCAATCACACAGTTGTGATAAGTTTGCTTTCCCACACAGCTAAATCATAGATTAGGATTATCAAGTACAGTGACCTTAAACCCTGATATCTTTAGGTGTGCACAGTACTCTGGCTTTATAATCAAAGCAGATTAATGATTAAAAAGTGCCCTGAACCCTGTGGCTATAGAGATAGCTAAAGGAAGCAGCATAACTGATGCCGATTGCTCATTCATATCCCCTTCTTTTTTCCCCCTTTCTCATCTGTAGGAGTGGAGGAGAAGTTGGACTATCTGAATCAGATGAAGGTGAAGGGGCTTGTTTTGGGTCCAGTACATTCTGTGCAAGCAGACCAGTCAAGCGCACTTGAACTAACTTCCATTAACCCTGATTTTGGCTCTGAGAGCGAGCTGACTTCTCTGCTGGACCGAGCACATAGAAAAGGTGAACACACTAGTTTGTTTTGAAGGTTTTCAAAATAAAATATCAGCGAAGGTCACTTTTCCAGTCATATAATAGGTCACTGGATAGATCTTATCATCATAGGCTCCTGTTGTTCTGTTCTAGAGGAAGGCTGTCTGAAATAACAATCAGCTGTCAGTTTAACCTCTGACCGCCTCTCTTGTTTCTCACTACGCTGCATTAATTTTAAAATGATTTTTCATGAGTCATTTACCATCAAGTATTTCCTTACATATTTACACATATTCTACAAATATATATTATGCAATTTTATATAAAACTGGAAAGTCTTTCTTGGAATTGATTTACCATTGATTTACCATGTTGATTTAGAAAGGACACCTGCATAGTTTCCCGCAAATAAAGCAATATGCCTTTAAAAAAGGGCTTCATACAAAGCAAATATTAGGCTGTTAAACTCCAGAAATAGCATTTAACAGCCTTCTGGTTTGTTGACTTTTTCCCTCCTCTCCTCATTCCCTCTCAGGAATCTCCATAGTGCTGGATCTAACACCCAATTATCGTGGAGCTTCATCCTGGTTCAACAATGCTGCTTCTGTTGCCGAGAAACTCAAAGTAAGTGCAGATATATTCATGTAGACAGTCTGTTAGACACTTTAGTGAGAGAACAGATTAAAAAGATTTAATGATGTATAAAAGGGCAGAGTAAAGAAAAGATATTTGCATGTACTGTAAACACAGAAGAAACAGTTTTGGGATCGTAAGAATTGGAGAGAGGTTGTTCCTCAAATCATTAAAAAGTAGAAATTTTTGTTAAACAATATTAAGAACCACAATCACAAGTCTAAACTGTTTTTGTTTTATTAGAAGATTTTTAACATATCAAACAGCAAAACTATACATGCACATAATGATATTCTCACACTTGTCATACTGCATTTCATCATGGTCACAATCCTCTTTAAACACATTGAAGCCTACTGATTCGATATATAATCAAGCAATTAAAATTATGAACTTAAAGTCTATGAGATGGCATCATTGTGAGGTTTAATGTAAACAACCTTTTTAGTTTTATTAAGTTTAATTATCTTAAATTTGTTTTTAAATATTTAAATAATCATGTTCCAGTGCTGTTTTCTGATCTAATCAGTAGGCATCAGACCTCTCACGAGCAACTGCAAATCGTGGCTGTCTTGTGTAGGACCTCTTTTGGTCAATTTGTTTTCTCTGGTAAGGGAATCAAACTGTGGAATTTATCTGTTAGCCTAAAATTAGGAAGTAATATAAAAGTTTTTAGTAGTGTACTTAAAAAGTGGTTAAAAACAAAACAGCAGTGTTTGCACAAACCTTCTACTATTAGTTTGTTTAATCATGCCGCCTTTGCTTTTGCCTTACTATTTTATGTAAAGAATTATATTTCCTGTGTATATGTATCAATTTTATTTTCATTTTATGTCAGGCCTCCTGTGGACTGGTGTTAAGAATTAGCAAGTCTGCTAAAATACGTAACCAAATGCATTTGGTGTAATTGAGTTGTCCATGTCAAAATAAAAAAAATGTTTTAGCAGTGAAATAATTGTTTCTTGAGCAAGCAAAATCAGCATATATAATTTTGTGATACTAAATTTGTGAAAGTTTAGTAATACTAAGATTAGTGACATTTGAAAATTCAGTTTTAGCATCACAGGAATACAAAAACATTGGTAAACATTTATTTTAAATGGTAATAGTATTGTTCAAAATTAAGGTTTTTATTTATAAATGTTTTGCTTAATAATATTTATTAATAATAATAATAATAATAATAATAATAATAAAAAATTAAGAAATTTTATTCTTACTGACTCTAAACCTTGCTCCAGACTTAGTGTATATGTTATGTAGATTTATGTAGTGTATATGGATCTATATGTTAATGTAGGATGTGTATGTTTTGATCTACTTTGAGTGATGTCATTATAATTCTGTATTTTATTCATTTGTGCCTAGTCATATAATCAGATATATTTGTTCCTCTCTGTGTTTTTGTTGTAGAAAGCCTGTGTATACTGGCTCAATAAGGGGGTGGATGGCATCTTCTTATCCGATCTGAACGACATTGCGAATACATACACTTGGCCATCTATTCAAGGCATATTCAACAAAACGGATGGCACCCCAAAAAAGTATGTGATGCTAATTATTGAAGTTTGGTTATTGGGATTCGGGAGGTGGAAATCTGTTCAGTTAAACAGAGACACCTGGTGGACAGATTATCTTACAGACTTATTTTACACATTTTATACAGACACTACGCTATATATCTATCTTGTCATGCAAATGATTTCATATGTAGGCTACAGGAGGCTTTGAACTTCAGTCGTGTCCCAGGTAAACATAAGAAAATAGTAAATATTACTGTCATTATAGGCTAAATAAAAATTGTTGTCATACAGATATGTACAATTCAAATATTTAATGGGTTTGCGGGAATTTGTGTATAACCTACTCACCCAAAAACCAAACTTTGTGCATTTTTAAACCAACGAAGTAAAATCATTATTTTTCCTCTCCATTCACAGATTTAGGCTACTGCAGGTAGTAGACTCTGTAGTTAATGCAAACATTTGATTTTATTTTAATTTAACATTCTTATTTTATATTTTAGTTAATGATTAGTCAATATTAGAATGAAAAAATATATAATAAAACTAAACAAACACCCCAAAAAATCATCTGAGATGTTGCACGTTTCATTTCCACTGTTATATCTCACTGTCATATAGCCCATAACACATTCTCACATGTTTAATTATTATTTTTTTTACCTTTTGAGAGGAGTAAACTTTACATATGATGTTTGCTGGTTTCAACAACTAAATGCATTTAGACTAACTCTAACTGGAGTTCATCTCAAAAGTGGTCTGAGTGAAAATGACAGGTGTAAATGCCCCAGAAACAGATTTAAGATGGATATAACCGAATATTTATCTGATCAGAAAAAAAGCATTACATGACCAAGTGTAAACAGCCCCTTAATGTGTCTGTTAATACAAAGCATTAAGATGTATATTTGGTGATCCCATCTCAAGCGGATGACACTAATAAATGCAGATGTAAATGGAGTCTAAATAGATTTACTGCATTTAACTTTTGTAGTGTAGATGATCATGAAGTTGAACAGCCAAAATAAGACTTCACACATCTTTTGCAATACCAGCTGTAAAAACATGCACAATACAGCTCTTTGAGACAAGGGCCAAGTTATAATGTATGTTGTTATTATGTATGTACATCATACACTGACATCATACACTGTAAAACCCAGAAGGTTAAGGTAACTCAAACCATTTGAGGAAAATGATTGCAACAAACTATTTAAGTTAAAAAACTAATCCTAATGAGTACTGTGAACTTAATCCATTTGAGTAAACGAAGCAATTTGAGCACAGTAAAACCTAATAAATGAAGAGAACTCAAACCAACTGAGTACTGTAAAAGCCAATAAGTTAAGACAACTCAAACCGTTTGAGGAAACCGATTGCCACAAACCATTTCATTTAAAAAACAAATCTATATGAGTACTGTGAACTTCCTCCAATTAAGTTGAATTAATGAGGTATTTAATTAACTCATTACCTTCAACACTGAGTTCAAAACTCTTTTCAAATTAGTGGAATTATCTTTCAGTCAATTTCGAGTTAACTACACTCATTTCATTTGATAAAGTCGACTGTGGGATTTTACAGTGTAGGCATGGGCCGGTATAAGATTCTGACAGTATGATAATCTTGGATAAAGGTTTTGCGATATTGTGATTACTGCTCTAAAATATTTATTAATTTAAGTCTGTGTAAAAAACAGCAACTTTTTCCCCCATTGAACACAATTTATTTTATTTTAGAAAAATTTATAATATTTTGTAACAGTCAACATGTCAGGCTAAATAATTAAAATAAATCACTGACTTCTGCCGTCTTCATTAGTTTCGAAAACACAGATTTCTATACAATTTATAAAGGCATCTTTGGAGATCTTTCTTTTCTGTAAATATAAATAAGACCCTGCAATGTTCCGGTCTATAGCTGCCCTACAGGATGTTGGTGCATAAGTGATTTATTTGGGCTATAGGGCCAGTAGCTCTTGATGTGGATGCTGCTTTACTGCTGGAGATACTGTTGCCCTAAATCAGTGGTCACCAAACTTGTTCCTGGAGGGCCGGTGTCCTTCAGATTTTAACTCCAACCCTAATCAAACACACCTGAATAAGCTAATCAAGGTCTTACTAGGTATACTTGAAACACCCAGGCAGGTGTGTTAAAGCAAGTTGGAGCTAAACCTTGTAGAGACACCGGCTCTCCAGGACCGTGATTGGTGACCCCTGCCCTAAATAAATAAAAGTCAGAATTATTAGCCCCCCCCCCCCCCCATATCTTTTTTCCTCAATTTCTGTTTAACAGAGAAAAGATTTCTAAACATAATAGTTTTAATAACTCATCTCTAATAACTAATTTATTTGATCTTTGCCATGATGACAGTAAATAATATTTTACTAGATGTTTTTCAAGACACTTCTATACAGCTTAAAGTGACATTTAAAGGCTTAACTAGGTTAATTAGGTTAACTAGGCAGGTTAGGGTAGTTAGGCAAGTTATTGTTTAATGATGGTTTGTTCAGTAGACTATCGAGAAAAAAAAAAGCCTAAAGGGGCTAATAATTTTGTCCTTAAAATGGTTTTTAATAAATCAAAAACTGCTTTTATTCTAACCGAAATAAAACAAATAAGACTTTCTCCAGAAGAAAAAATATTATCAGACATACTGTGAAAATTTCCTTGCTCTGTTAAACATCATTTGGGAAATATAAAAAAAAGAAAAAAAATGAAAAGGGGGGCTAATAATTCTGACTTCAACTGTATGCCTTGAAATGGTATTACAGAACATTTTATCGGTTTTAAAAATGTGACTTTTCCAAAACTTATTGTCCCATCCCTGGTAACTACATAGGAGAAATAAAATATCATTTACTGGAATAGCAGGTGCTCATATACTCAATGTTCTCTTGTTTGCATTATGCAGCGCTGGGCATCTCGTCTGCTGTGAGACCAATCTTTATACCCTCTCTCTCTCTTTTGCTAAACTCTTTCAGAGCTCTGATGGGAACAGCCAGCAGTCTGTCTGTGGATGAAACCTCTCTCTTTCTCAATCAATCAGGAGTTGACCTGCTCCTGACCAGACTGCCGTATCCGGCGGGGCTCAGTGGCAGACAGGTCACTTTAGTACAGAGACTCTGCTCCGGTCATCAGGAGACCAGTCTGGGCTGGGGTCTGGGACAGACTGCGGGTTCTCAGGCGTCCAGAAGTCCAGCGTTGCCCATCAAACTCTATCAAACCCTGTTGTTTGCCCTGCCAGGAACACCTGTGTTTGGTGCTGGAGACGAGCTCGGACTGAAGACTGGGGTGAGGGTGGCATTCATAAGATAAAATAACAATACATAGATAAACATTTACTTTACTCATGAGGTATAATTTCACCTTTACAGGAGGCGATGTGGGAAGATGTCAATACAACAGCAGAGGTACATTTTTGATTGATCACATTTTGACTTTTCCTTTCTGATCACTGTAGTTTTGGCACGTTTGTAAAACACATGCGCTTTCTGTCTTTTGCTTTGATTCTTTTGGCTACACAGGAGGAGAGAACCGCAGTGCGTAATTTCTTTAAAACGCTGAGTGATATAAAAGGAAAAGAGCGATCACTCCTGCATGGAGAATATGTCAACCTTCACAACTCTCCCACTTCATTAGCATTTCTCCGTCTTTGGGACCAGAGCGAACGCTTCCTGGTGGCAGTAAACTGGGGAAATGACTCTATTTCTATGACTCTGACTAATGATGACCTGCCAGCTGAGGCTCGGGTTCGTGCCACCACAGATATAGAGAAACTAGCAGTGGACAGCAAGGTGAAGTTAGAGAAGTTAGAACTTGGGTCCAAACAGGCCGTTCTGCTGTCTTATCCGTTCCCTGGCTAGACAAACACAGACTGTGTTTAAAAGGATAGTTCACTCAAAAATGTAAAATAATATCATTATTTACTCCACTTCCACAAACCTGTTTGAGTTTTTTTTTTTCTGTTCAACATAAAAGAAGATATTTTGAAGAATGTTGTAAACTGGTAGCCATTCTATTCCCTTGTATTTCTGTTTTCTACTATGGATGTCAGTGGTTACCAGTTTACAACATTCTTCAAAATATCTTCTTTTGTGTTCAACATAAACAAGAAACTCATTCAGGTTTGGAACCACTTGTTGGTGAGTAAACAATCAGTAAATTTTCATTTTGGGGTGTACTATCCTTTTAATGTCTCTGATCAGTTTCAACACTGTGCAAAATCTGGAAAGAGTGAAACTAGGAGTACAATGACTTTTGAGTTGGAGAATTTATATTAAAAGTTGAATTGTATTCTCTAGTCTGGTACTATTAGAAGCTCTAACTTTAAAGTAGTGAAAGATTTGTCACAGCTGTTGTAGAATAGAAGCTGATCTCTGCACCTGGTGTAATAATAAATAAAATGGCAAATGAGGATATATTTGGTGTTTTGTGTGTAACTCTGTCTACTTTACTGAAAGTCGCTCCCTTAAATGCATTGTTTTTTGTTGTTGCAGCCTACAATTCCTAATCCGAGAGCAGAAAATATCCACAAGATTTTTAAATACTATCAATTGGAAAAAAAATAAAACATTTAAAACTTAAAAACTACACAAAATACTAGTGCACATGAACTGGAAGCTGCGACCGTTTTTTTCATAGAGAAACTAAATATTAAATGAGAAAACAGTGAGTGTGGCTTGTTTACATTTACATTTCATTCAGAAAGATGGGGGAAAGTGTTTGGGGAAAGTTATTACAACCTAACAGATACCTCCTCCTCATTTCTGTTTGTTGTCAAAACACAATCTCACGGCAATTCGTAACTTTTTGATTTAGTGGCTAATTCATATGAATTCGTACGATCTAATTCGTACAAATTAGTACGATTTGCTCATCACCCAATGACAGTTGGGGTTAGGGGTGGGGTTAGGTGCCACGCCTCCTTTTTAAAATCGTACATTTTCATATGACTGAACTCGTAGGATATCGTACAAATTAGCCACTAAACTGACAAAACTTAAAATACTTACGTTTCCTCGTGAGATCAGGCTGGTTAGCCACTTCCATTACCTAAGATATACGTCATCTGACAATTTAACAAAAATAAATAAATTAAAGATTAGAAGGGCACACAATTAATGTTTTTCTTAATGACATGCACAGATGAATTGATCAGCTCAAAACTAGCAATGTGAGCTAACAAAATCATGTGGTGAGTTTTGATTTCACGGGGACTTAAAACTTAAACAAAAACAACCATTTTTCAAAGCATTTGTGAATGTTTTATTGTGGAGTTGTTTTCAGGAATACGTTTTGACTAGGCGAGTATAGATTGTTTTTGTCTGCAGTGAAATGCCTATTTTTAATATATGGTTAATTAAGCTACTGTAACAATCTGGGCTACCATTCAAATGCTAATCATTTATTCAATTCATTTTGGAAATAGTTTTAGGAAAGACTGCTTCTCTGCTTTGAATATATACTGTTTTTTGTTTTTTTTTTTTGTTTTACTTTCTGAGGACTAAACTCACTACAGACTAGAGGAATGATCTTAAAATTTTGTTTTGCAGTTACAGGATCAAATTGCATTTTAAAATGCCCTAAAATAAAATGTAATTGTAACAGTATTTCACAACATTGCAGCAATTTTTATCAACCAAAAGCAGTCTGGGTAAGCATGAGACTTATTTATACTACACACCTAACACTAAACCATTTAAATGCTGATCATGATGCTAAACAATCAAATATATGCTTCATGGTTGACTAATCTTTATTTAATCAGGCCTTACTTAACAAAAGTTAATAGGTATTGTTCAGTGAACAGCTGATGTTGGTCACTAGAGGGCACTTTATGTCTTGATATGCACAAGCTTTAAGCTTTAAGCACCAAATATAGCCTGATATTAGAAATGAGCATTTTTATAATAATGCACAGAAATCAATGTCAATCCCATCCCACCCCACACACACACACACACACCACAATGTCATAATCCAAAATAGCAACTGACATCAATAATTTACTGTACAATAATGTATAAGTGCAGGTATTGTCTTGTTTCTATGTTACAATAATTCATTCATTCATTCATTTATTTTCCTTCAGAGTCGTTCCTTATTTGGTAGGGGCTGACAGCAGAATGAACCGCTAAATATTCCAGCATATGTTTTACACAGTGGATGCCCTTCCAGTCACAACACAACAAAAGGTTTTGGGCGGCCACTGCAATCGAATACTATACCAAAGTTGGCAACCTGGGGGTGGTACTGTACCAAAAAGCTGAGGACCGGTGCGGAGCCAAAATTGCAGGAGAAATAACAAAACAGGAGGGTAGTGGGAGATGGGTCTGAAATATGAGTGACCCCTGGGGAAACCGGGAGTGTTGGCAGGTATGATTCATACTCATACACTACGGCCAATTTTGTTTCCCCAATTCACTTATAGCGCCTGTCTTTGGACTGTGCGGGAATCCAGAGCACCCCGAGGAAACCCACGCCAACACGGGGAGAACATGCAAACTCCACACAGAAATGCCAACTGGCCCAGCCAGGACTTAAACCAGCAACCTACTTGCTGTGAGGCGACAGTGCGAACCACTGAGCCAATGTGTTGCCCCCTATGAAAAACATGAAATCATATTTTATACTTGTTTCAGTATCAGTGTTGCATGTAGCAAAATAAAACCGATTTGAACATAAACCGTGTGATAGCTCAAGCTCGCTCTACATTTTCACAATCATTTTCAGAACTCTAGCCAACTGCTTTGGAATGAAATGAAATCTTGCGGCCTCCTCAAAGCATACATTATAGAAACAATAAACATGCTTGGAAAAAATAGATAAAGGCAGTTCCATCTGGTTGTGGTCTCCTATGTTTGTTTCTGGAAAGCAGGATATCAGATAGGCTTAGGAAGGTCCACCCAGACCCCCGCAGCGCATCTGTGAACTCCAGGCCCTCATGCGGAGTGCTGACAAAATAAACTCTTTCTTTCTCTTCACCTCAGCTGCTATTGTTCGTCTTAAACTAAAGGAAGGAGACAGAATAATAGTGTGTCTTTGAGACTGAGCTTCACTGTTGTGTCGATGCACCTTCCTGTAATGGATTAAAAAGACTTTCTGCTTCTATCTTTAGGGTGAAGTGGACTTGAATGAAATCTTTGTGGATACATTTACCATTTCTTTGTACTGTTATGTACATATTTTTTGCCTGTTTATTAAACAGATGGTTCTTGATTCTGATTGGTCAATAGCTAAAATAGTTTTATTTATGACTGCTTCGCTATTAATATTTAATATATAAACATTTGGGTTGTAATAGTATTTGAATTTGTGCCAAACAGTTACGATACGGGGGGGTCTATTAGGTTCATGCACTCCCACGATGAATACAGTGAGTTTAGATGTGCAGTCACTGGAGTTAGGCAGGAAAGAGTAGGGTCTGTCTGCGAGACTGGGGCGTAACATGAAGGGCCGTAACTTGTAATACGTTCGAGGCGTAACAAAGTCATGGAGGAGACCCACGTGTCAAAACTATGTTATCGGCAAGAAAATGTTAAAATGGTTCAGCATGTTTCCGTTGTCAACTTGATACGCAGAAGCTCGCAATGCTTGCCCTGGCTTTGAGTTCTTCTGATTGGTCCACTGCTCTGCAAGTGACATTGATGAATGCCACTGCAAATAAACGGTGAAACTGGTTAATCTTGAGTTTGACACGCTGTCTCAAAACGCAATATTTAAGTGTGTCATATCTATCAATCATGTTTACATAGAAAATCAATGGAAATATAAGATACATCTCAACTCGTGCTCACACAATTCTGGGTCCTTTTACCACACGCACGCATGACGCACGCACGTGCACACAAACACACACACCTCGCTGTTATAAATGGGCGTCCAGTTAGTGCTAGCTAGAGATTTCAGTTTTGAATTACTGTTTTCTGTTGTTAGGAGAGGGTTGGGCTCAACCTTTGAAAGTTTAATATGTCAGAATTTGGCGTCAACAACATGAAAGCATGGATTTATCCTGCTTAGTATCCACGGTTTAGACTGGTGGTGGTGGTGTAATGGTGTGGGAGATAATTTCTTGGCACATTTTGGGCCCATTACTACCAATTAAGCATCATGTCAACGCCACAGACTGCCTGAGTATTGTTGCTGACCATGTCCATCCCTTTATGACCACAGTGTACTCATCTTCTGATGGCTACTTCCAGCAGGATAACTCGCCATGTCATAAAGCGCCAATCATCTCAGTTTGGTTTTTTAAACATTTCAACCGTAACCCCAACACTGACTTCTGTGTATCGTTACACCCCTAAACAGTATCCTGACTTCTCATAATCTTCTTTTGTCTCTTTATTTCTGTTTCTTGTTTCAATCCTTATATCTCTTTATATTGTTGACTAATAAATATTCAAAACACTATTAGCATGCTGAGCAGAAATGCAAATTTAAAAGTAGAAGCATCTCTTAAAATAAAGGATATCTTTGGTCTAAAAGGTTGTAGTAACTACTTCTAGTTCTAACTTTTCGTTTATAAAAAGTAAAGTATAATTAAATTCAGTGTTGGCTAAAAAAATCATATATTAAAATGTTATGCCTACCATACTATTTAAAAAACGCAAAAATAACAACACTTTCACATTACTTTTTAAACTAACTAACTAACACATTTAGTTACTCTACAAAGTGTTTTTGTAATATATTACTTTTATCCCAACACTGATTAAAGATCGGTCAAAAATAGGAATGAATATTAATGAATAAGTTCTAGTAATTTTAACAGAGACTCGTGGAACTAGGCTTAGTTTAATTTATATATTTAATGTTATAAAAGCTCGCCATAGAGCAACACAATTAACCTCAGCAACTTAAACCATCAACAATCTGTTGGTTTCTAAATCATCAATAATCTATCTATCTATCTATCT
>CAIGQZ010001108.1:5195707-5213674 GCA_903798205.1 Danio tinwini
ACACACACACACACACACACACACACACACACACACACACACACACACACACACACACACACACACACACACACAAATGGATTTTGTTGTTCAATGTTTAATGATAATCAATATTCATGGTTTCTGCAGTCAGATTATCAAAAGCATAAGTGTGCGTGCGAGTGTGTGAAGTGAAAATGGGCTTAGGTTTTCACTGCTTTTTCTTTTCTTCTCTGTAGGACTTGAGGGAAAGTTGGATTATCTGAGCCAGATGAATGTGGCAGGTGTAGTGGTGGGTCCGATACACACCTTGAACGCAGACCAGCTAAATACACTAAACCTGATTTCAGTTCAGTCTGAAGTTGGCACTGAGAATGAGCTGGAATCTCTGCTGGGCCTGGCTCATAAAAAAGGTGAACTTTAACTTTCACTGAGTAGTGTTCTGACACATAAACCAGCCTTCACTGGCAGTCAGGCTTCAAATACACCATGACAACTTTAACATTTTGGCAAGGCAAGTTTATTTCTAAAGCACATTTCATACACAATGCTAATTCAAGTGCTTTACATAAACAAGAACAAAAGAAACAAGAAAATAAAACAGATTAAAATGTGAAAAAAGCAGGTTTTAAAAGAATGAAAAAGACTGTTGGACGTAGCACGTAGTTTTGATATTAAAATAAAGCGTTATACAATTTTCTGTTGACCTCAGTAGTGAATGGCTCTGCTTTTTATTTAATAAATGCATTATGTCTGTACTGTCACAATATAGTAGTGTGTGATAACCAAAAACATCAACATATTTTGATAATACTCTTGGCTGGTTTTGGCCTATCATTGGTGATTAAATATGACACTAAACATCCAGAAGGTGGCAGCAAAGCATTCATTCAAATGATTTGTTCAAAACAACTGATTCATTCAGAATTCTATGAACTGACTTTGTCTATTAATAAAGAAGTGAATCACTGACTGACTTAATTAGTTAAAAATATGAATTCAGGAATAAAATACTGCAGTGTTGCTGCTATATTTTGGTGGAATAGGAAAAAAAGACTAGTGTCTACAATGTAAACCACCCGATTTTCTGTTTGCAGTCACAGTCACAAACTAATGGTTGGACACGTCTCTTTTATTTGTATGCTAAAACTGTCATATTATGTTAAAATAACACAAATTCATAAAAAAAAAAGATCAGTTTAAAATCATGCAGTCAGTGCTTTAACACTCAACATGTGTTTTTGTTTATCTTTTACAAAGTGACATAGCAGTCAGTCTACGATATTTTGGTCACATTTCACAGTAATAATTCAATTAGTTAATGAAGCCTATTTACTAACATGAACTAAGAATGGACAATAATTCTACAGCATTTATTAATCAGTTCAAGATTTACTAATGCATTATTAAAATCCAAAGTTGTGCTTTTAACATTAATGTACTATGTTACCAAGAACTAACGATGAACAGCTTTATGTTCAATAACTAACGTTAACAAAGATGAATAAATATCCTACTAATGTATTGTGTTCATATCAGTAAATACATTCACTAATGGAACCATATTGTAAATTTTTAGCAGTGGTGGAAAGAGTACTGAAAAATCATACTCAAGTACCATTACTTGGCCAAAAATGTAGTGCGAGTAAAAGTATCTTGTAAATCATACTCAAAATATGTGTAAAATGTAGCCCTTTTAAAACTACTCAAGAGTAGTGAGTATTAAGTAGGGATGGCTGACGAGAAACTGACGTTTCGACACAGTGTCGAGATCCCGATGTTTTAAAACACTGCACCGAAGCATGATCCGGAACACCTGGTCATGTGACTAAAGTGTTTCGAAATACCTGGTCATGTAAATAAAGCGATTCAAAGCATTGATCAATTCAGAAGCGTTTCGAGACTTGACAAATCTTCATTTAACTGACTAGCACAGAAAGGAGTTCTGTCTCAAATAGCCTAGTGGACCGTGCGTGTGCACATTGTTACAGGGCTTCAAATGACTTTTGGGTTCGAACCCCGACTTGTACAAATACTCCGAAATCATGATTTTATTTTAATCATGTTACTGTTTTATGGTGTAGTCTAGATAGGATACAGCTGTGGATACGTCACCAATTTAGCATCATTTTTGTAACACTGTAAAACAATAATTAATATTTTACAGTACTGTGATAGTTTAGGATTTGGATAGACATTATTAAAATATACAATAAATTGGAAATTTAATAAATAATATAAATAACTCTTGTTAACTTTTGGCGACAACCGTGTCTGATCTAGCAACAGCCCTGTTTTATGACCAAAACAAGACATATTTATTCACAAAGTGTTTATTCGGATGTCAGACCAATGTTGAAACAAAACGATTCAAGAACAGAGCAATTCAAACATTTCAAAATAGCTGTATCAGCCTGGATTCAAACCCACTATCCCCGCATGGTAGTCATGAACCCTAACAGCTCCACTAAATTACTCGAAGGTTCAATCTTACAAAGTGGGGTTTAATAACTCAACTGTTCTTTGCTGAAGCTGTTCCAGTGCAATACATAAAAAAATGACCACTAGGTGTCACCGTAGAGTGGGGTTTCGAAACGTTTCGAAGCTTCGACACATTTGCTTTGACTGTTTCATTGTTTCATAAAGCCTCGCTTTGCCCACCAGTAGTATTAAGCTGTGAAATGCTGATGCGCTTATATGAAATTTGTGTGTGTGTAAACGTAACATTCTGTAGTGCATTTAGTTACTGTTTAAGACTATTTAGTGATTTCATCCCAGGCACAGGATGTCAACATGACATTAGATTGACGTTGCATTATGTTTGGAAAAGAAAATCGGTTTGATGTCAAAACCCAACGTTGGACAGACGGTACATTTTGGTTACTTTCCAACGCAACCTAAAAACAACAAAATATCAACGTTTAATGATGTTACAGCTTGACGTTGTGTGGACGTTACCAATATGATGTCTATCAGACGTTGGATTTTGGTTGCCAAACCTGACGAGTAAATGTCAGTTTTTGAGGTCAATATGTCGGTTTAAAATACTGGCCCAACATTGGATTTTGGTCACTTTCCAACACAACCTAAAATCAACAAAATATCAACGTCATTTCACGTCGTTATTGGATGTCAAAATAACATTGTCCTTAGACACTGGAGACCTACAGGTAAATCCAGCCTAATATTTATGTCTTTGTGTAGTTATGTGCTGGCATCAGTGACATGCAGTCTTAGTCTCTCAGTCATTGCGTGTAAAGATTTTGGACACTTTTAATGCTTCCAAATGGTTTGCTGCATTTATAAAGCACCCATGTCTTGAAATTGTTCAGTATGATGTGATTTACTATCAATGTGTGATTTGAATGGACAGGAATCACAGGACTGATTTTTCTACTGAGTAGAAAAAATGGTCAGGAATTGTAATTTAAGTAGTTTTAAAAATGTGTCCTTTTACTTTCTCTTGAGTACATTTTTACTGCAGTATTGGTACTTTTACTCCACTACTTTCCTTTCAACCTGCAGTCACCATTTTTCTACTGAGTATTGGTACTTTTACTCCACTACTTTCCTTTCAACCTGCAGTCACCATTTTTCTACTGAGTAGAAAAAATGGTGACTGCAATTTGAAAGGAAAGTAGTGGAGTAAAAGTACCAATACTGCAGTAAAAATGTACTCAAGAGAAAGTAAAAGGACACATTTTTAAAACTACTTAAATTACAATTCCTGAGAAAAACGACTCAATTACAGTAATTTGACTATTTGTAATTTGCTTACATTACACCGCTGATTGTAACCAATATTTTAATAAGACGTTTTGTAAATGCCATTAGGTCAAATTATTTCTATAATTATGTATATGTTAAGCATATGAGAACAAAACTTTAAAAATCTCTTGCTCTCTCTCCTTTACTTTCCTTGGTTGTTTGACTCTCCCTTTCTCAGGTATCTCCATAGTGCTGAATTTAACACCCAACTACAATGAAACTTCAGCCTGGTTCAACAATTTCTACGCTGTTGCTGAGAAAATCAGAGTAAGTACTGATAAGAAAGAGGAAACTGTGAAGGGAGGCCTATTTATGACGGTGAACACAGGGAGATGAACAGATAGTGAGGAAAACAGCAGATTTTAGATATTAGAAAACGTGACACAAACATAACTTTTTACTTGTACTTTCAGAAAGCGTGTACATATTGGTTGGATAAAGGACTCGATGGCATTTTCTTGTCTGACCTGAACGAAATCCCACCAGAAGCCTGGCCATCCATAAAGGAAATATTCAACCGAAGCGACGTGACTAAAGAAGTGTACGTACTGTACTGTATGTGGATCTGCATCATCTGCTAGTACTTCATGATCTGCTGCTATGTAATGAAACAGAGACGTCTTGTGGTCAACTGCGGTACTGCCGCCTGCTCCCTTGTTTTATCTTTTCATTACCTTTTGTTTTGAACAGTTTCTGTAGGTTTCATCTAAGAAGTCAAATTTAAGAAATATAATACATAAAAAAGAATAAATTAAGTATAAAATAAAGTCAACTTAGACTAAAGTCAACTTAGACTTTTTAAGACTATGAATAATGAAATTTCAGACTTATATGGGGTTAAACACTATAAAGATTTTTTTTTCTAATGGAAAAGGAATAGATTTTTACTATTCACATCAAAAAAATGTAAAATGTAGTTAGCCCCATATTTAAAATAATGTCAAAACAAGCAAACTCTAGTTTTATAGATGCACTTTTTAACACCTACATACAGTTTAAGTCAGCATTATTAGCCCCCTTTGAATTTTTTTCTTTTTTAAATATTTTCTAAATATGTTTAACAGAGCAAGGACATTTTTACAGTATGTCTGATAAAAAATTTTTCTTTCTGGCTAGAACAAAAGCAGTTTTTAATTTTTTTAAAAACATTTTAAGGTTAAAATTATTAGCCCCTTTAAGCTCATTTTTTTCCGATAGTCTACAGAACAAACCATCGTTATACAATAACTTGCCTAATTACCCTAACCTGCCTAGTTAACCTAATTAACCTTTAAATGTCACTTTAAGCTGTAGTGCCTTAAACATATCTAGTAAAATATTGTTTACTGTCATCAAGACAAAGATAAAATAAGTTATTAGAAATGAGTTATTAAAACTATTATGTTTAGAAATGTGCTGAAAAAAATCTCTCTGTTAAACAGAAATTGGGGAAAAAAATAAACAGGGGGCTAATTATTCAGGGGGGCTAATAATTCTGACTTTAACTTTATATGCACAACTGTATGTCCAGATCAGTGTCCTCACTATAGATAAATGGAGAACTTTTAAACTAATGTTATCGTAAATCAGGAAAAAAAATTTAACTATTTGTTAAAAGTTCTATTGAGATGGATTGTTGGTGATTGGATGGATTCGGCCTGAATGAGTAGCTTTTTGTAGACTTTGAAAAATTAAGACCTGTTTAAAACGATTTAAGATCTACAACACAATATTTCAGTAAATCGAAGACTTTTTAAGGCCTAATTTAGGCTAAATGTAGTTTTCATAGTTTAAGACCCTGTTTGAAGCACCAACACAGACCTCTCCGTTTGATCACTTTCAGAGCTCTGATGGGTTCAGTCAACCGTATGTCTGTCAATGATATTTCTGTCCTGCTGAACCACTCTGGTGTTGACCTGCTCCTGACTGCACAGCCTGATCTGAATGAGTCCGGTGAGAAACTGGCCCATATGATCAAGGAGTTCAACTCCAGTGTTCAGCAGACGAATCTGGGATGGCGTTCGAGACAGGATCTGGGGTCTCTAACTGCAGAATTTCCAATCAGACTCTATCAAATCCTGCTGTTCACCCTGCCAGGAACTCCTGTGTTCAGAGCTGGAGAAGAGCTGGGACTGAAGGTCGGGGTCAGTACACTAGTAAATTAATAAGTGGTTTGGATGCCATTGCAGTTAATGGGCTGGAACTGGAACTGAATGGTTCACTATGTACTAGAATTTAGATATGACAGCAAGAGAATTAATACAGTTCACATTTTGCAAATTCAGTTCAGATTAAGTTTGATAGAGAATGACGCAAGGCTGAAGCAATAACATTTAATGTGTTTAATCATTTAATATGTTTGAACTGTTTTACCATAGAAATGTTAATTGACTGGTTGTAGTATCCAGTAACTCAAACTATAGGACTATTTTTCTAGATCACTGTATAACTTGTGATTTAGGTGATTTCTGTATTTCATAACAGAATGTAACAAGGCAGGCATAACAAAACAAAGTCCATATGAGCATGTCTATAAAAAGGATTTGTAAATTGTTTAAAATGGTAAATTTCCCAATATAGAATTAGATCTAAAATAAATGAATGAATGTTCAGTGTCCAACATATAGTTACAGTCTATACAGCTGAAGGCAAAATTATTAGTGCTGCTATATATATGCTGATACAACACATAAGTGCTCATTAACAAGATTTTTTTCCAACACATTTTTAACAGATTTATTAACTAATTTCTGATTTATTTTGTCTTTGCACGATGACTGAAAATATCATAGTAGTTATAACTATGCAAGATACAAGTATTTAGCTGAAAGTGCCTTTTTAAGGCTTTTAAATATGTTAATTAGATTATGTTGCCAAACGGGTGGAAAAAACTTTAAGGGCCTAATAAATACTGGCCTTAAAAATTTAAGACTTTCTCCATATGTGTGTGTGTGTATATATATATATATATATATATATATATATATATATATATAAGCATTGTAATGTATAAATATAACAAATGTGTATAAAGATTATTGTGTAAATTTAGACAAGTCCTAGCTGGAAAAAACTAAAAACTTTTACCTTTAATTATCAGCATCATACAGTCAAGATATTGTTGAGCTAGCTCACAACTAACTACACTCCATTTAACCCACAGACACAAACATATATTGTGCTCAACATAACTGAGTACACCCCATTTTGAAAATGAATATTTTTATCTATTTCTCAGTGAATATAGTCAATGTATTTTGGTGCATTTAAACAAAGCAGATTTATTAAACAGATATATTTATTAAAATAATATTTTAGTCACCAAACATATTTAGAAATTACAAGAAAATACAATTAGATTCAAGTAAAATATTGCAAAAAAAAAAATACAAACTACAAAATTTCAACAAAATTTTTACATTTTTTGCTTCTCTTGATTTTTCCTCTTCTTTTAAATTTGTATTTTAATATTTTTTATAACATAAATTTGGGTGTACTTATCTTTGGACAGTTATCGTAAGTTGTTTTATTAGCTTAGCTTCAGATTTGGCTTCAGTACTGACTAATATATATGCACAAATATAATATTGTATAGTTTCCGATTAAAAATATGAATTTAAAGGATAGATTTGAGCACTGTATACAGTTCAAGTCAGAATTATTAGCCCCCCTGTTTATTTTTTTACCAATTTCTGTTTAACGGAAAGAAGATTTTTTTTTTCATCACATTTCTAACCATAATAGTTTTAATAACTCATTTCTAACTACTGATTTATTTTATCTTTATCATGATGACAGTAAATTATATTTTACTCAATATTTTTCAAGACACTTCTATACAGCTTAAAGTGACATTTAAAGGCTTAACTAGGTTAATTGGGTTAACTAGGCAGATTAGGGTAATTAGGCAAGTTATTGTATAGCAATGGTTTGTTCTGACTATCGGGAAAAATTTGCTTAAAGGGGCTAATAATTTTGACCTTAAAATGGTTTTTAAAAAAATTAATAACTTCTTTTATTCTAGCTGAAATAAAACAAATAAAACTTTCTCCAGAAGAAAAAATATTATCAGACATACTGTGAAAATTCCCTTGCTCTGTTAAACATCATTTGGGAAATAATTTTAAAAAGAAAAAAAAATCAAAGTAGGGTTAATAATTCTGACTTCAACTGTATATATGAACACATATGCACTTTCTGAGCTGGACTGATAAAGTTGCTGATAACTGTCAGTTATGATGATTTAAGATTTCTCTTTTACAGGAACATCTTCAAGCACTGTGGGACTTGGAAAACCCAGTAGAAGAAAAAAATGCTAAAGTGAAGGTGCTACATTTTCAATATTATTTACAAGGCTATTCATAAGTACAGTAGCTGTGAGCTCATTGCTGTACTAATTCGGGTCTTTCCATTATCCACTCATTCAGGCTCTACAAGAGGAGAGACTCGAAGTGCAAAACTTCTTCAAAACCCTCAGTGACCTAAGAGGAAAAGAGCGCTCGCTTCTGCATGGAGAGTATGTCGGCCTCAGTAATTCCAAGTCATCATTAGCATTTCTCCGGGTCTGGGATCAGAGCAAACGCTTTATCACTGCCCTAAACTGGGGGGATAAGCCTATGACCATGAAGCTGACCTATAGAGACCTGCCGGCTGAAGCTCAGGTTCTGCTCTCCACAGACACCAGCAGTTTAGCCCTGGAGAGCATGGTGTCTTTAGAGAAGGTACAGCTTGACCCCAAACAGGCTGTTCTTTTGACTTATCCTTATGCTGGTTAGACACACACACTGTGTGCACATGCTCATATTTACTGTCTTAAAGAAAAATAAAAGACTAATGCCATTTTAGTTCTTGAAGTTTAATGGTCAATGTCAAAATGTACAAATCAAATTCAAAGTGATTTGAAAAGATTTTTTCAATATCAATCATTTTCATAACATAAAATGACATTAAATTTTTAATAAAAAAAAAATATCTTTTCATGTGTACTTTGTTCTTATTCATACAAAACCTCAATTAAATATATCTATAAATCTGGTATTTGTGTCAAAGATGAAAGATGTTGGTCTTTACATCAAATAAAATGTACAAAAGTGATTTTATATGCATAGAAAGTGGTTAATGTTTTAAATAACTTTTTTTTGGGGGGGAATACCTAAATAGGAGTGAAACATTATTCCATAAATCCCTGAAATTAACAAATACTTGTGTAAAAATTTAAAATTAATTCTGACCCGTACTCATTACAATTACTAAAAAAAATAACTGATTATACTAAATTACATTTTTTAATGATTAAAAACTAACATATGGGAAAGCCTAGTGGTTTAAAAGATAGTGGCAAAGTATCAAAGTTTTAAAAGAACATTTAATTCTTTTTTGGGTAGGTTGCATGTTAATCTTTAAATATAGTCTTTCAGTATATCATCAAATTATTCTAACTACAGTGCTCTGCATATAGAGTACACCCCTCACAAATATCTCTTTTAAATTAATATTTTATATAAGATGTATAAGTATAAGATACAACATTAAATGTTGCACATACAATGGATAAGTACTGAGCCAAATCTGGAGCTAATTTAACAGAACTTACAATAATGATCCAAAAATAAACTACACCTAAATTTATAAGTTAGGGGAAAATATTCAACAATAAAAAAGAAGGAAAAAAATCAAGTGAAACCAAAAAAAAAATTAAGTAGAAATATTGCAGTTTGTATTTTTATTTATTTATTTTTGCAAAATCAGGGTTGCCACACTTTCATGAACAGCAGATTCAAGAACTTTTAAAAACGTTTTAATAGCACCTTTAATTTTAATCAAGCACCTTTGTAATTCATACCACGAGCATATACAGTATAGCATCATGAAAGTCCTCACAGTACTTAACGTTTCACTTACACTTAATACTTACATTAAAAATGTCAGAGTAATTTTCAAAAATTGACATTTTAAAAAATAATGTTCAAAAAACTTTAATAAATATTTGTTGAATTCAATACATGAATTCAATAATGCATTATTTGTAAGTATTACACAAGATTTTCATTTACCATGAAGCCATATGTACTTATATAACCATATGCATATACAGTACTTTCAAGAAGCGTGGGAACCCTACAATATATCACTTGAATTTAAATGTATTATCTTTCTATATCTAAATGTGTTCTGTGACAAAAAAAATTATTAAATACTAGATCTATATTATCTATATTAATATATTAATAAATAAATCTGTTTTGTTCAAATGCACTAAAATATATTACCTATATTTACTGAGAAATTGATAAAAAATAATGTGTAATATATTGTCTATAAAAAGCACTACTTTTGTTTTAAAGCTTGAAATAATGTTTACCGTATACACTCTCCCCTTTTTAAATCAGTAACGAGTCTGGTTTTGTGTACCGGTTTATCTTCAGTTTTTTTTCTTGTGATTTTATGCACACAATTCATAATTGTTATGCGCCTGTCTTGGCTCTATGCCATTTGTCGTTAATTCTCAGGGCAGGAAAAGGAAGACTATGAAGTTAACAGGTGTGTGTATGTGTGTCATGAGCGATTGTGATATGTACTATATAAAACTGTATTACTTCCTGCACGCTTCAGCTTGTCGAAGAAGGAACGTTTTCTTCCAGCATCTAAATGTTGAATGCGGTCTGCAGGATCAGTTCAGCTGTTACAAAAATAAATAACACCATGATTTACAATCACTAAACATATAAATCATATATACATACAAGAGAAAAATACTTATAACATTAAAGATTTGAAATTTAAACGGTTCAACTTTTATGTTGATCTACTGTTGAGGTCATAGGTCAGATCTGAAATGGCTTAGCTCTTTTTATCCTACCTTTTCTTTCTGCTCGTTTCGTCACATTGTCTTCAGCAATGAAGACTGATGATGCTTTTGAATCTTCTGTGTGAGAGAGACAGAAAGAGATCTTATAAAAGAGATCTGTCTAATTTGGATTGTGAATTTCCCTGATATATGTGATTATGAAGGTGTTCGCGTGTCCTCCTACAGATATCAGAAGAAAAAAACTTGATATCTACAGCTGTCAAGCTAAAAAATGTATGCAGTTGAAGTGACAAGCCATCAAAACCCTTAGAAATTACACAAACCTGTTGCTTGTATTTTAATTATTTATTTTGTGTATAAAGCAACTTTAGAAAATCACAAATCTTACATGTTCCCTTTTAATTCAGCACTGTTTAATTAATAATATTATTCAAATAGCATTGTTCAAATATAGGCTATATCAATTTAAGTAATGGCTACAATATAAATGATAATCAAAAGAATATAAACAGATCACAAAAATGTTTGGTGAGAAAAAAAACAAGTAAGAGAAAAACATCCAGGTCAGTAGATGTTCAGATTAAAAACTGAACAAAACAACCCAGTTCACTTTTTTTGCATGTTTCAGACTGTTTTCAGTGTTGGGGAAAGTTACTATTGAAAGTAGTGCAATGCAATATTGAGTTACTCCCCTAAAAAGTAACTAATTGAGTTAAATTGTAATGGTAAGTAATGCATTACATTACTTTTAAGTTTTGTACTTCTTTGTCTTAATCATTCATTCATTATCCTTTGGCTTAGTCCCTTATTTATCAGGGGTCGTCACAGCAGAATGAATTGCCAATTATTTCAGCATACGATTTACGCAACGGATGACCTGCCAGCAGCAACCCAGTACTGGAAAACTTTTATCTTATTAGCAAAGTTAAATGATTGTCCATTGAGACAATTCCCTTTTCTTTTCTTCTACTTGTTTAAAATAATAAAATTACTTCCATCGCAGATATATAAGCAAGAGCATCTTGGTTTCTGCCTTTTCCTGTGGGGAGCACATTCTGACTATGGTCATTTTAATTCAGCAATTTGTTTCTTAAAAGCAAATTCATTCAACTAAAAAGTAACTTTGGATTTTTTTTTTTTTTAAATAAAACACAAATATTATTTCTTAAGTTTTTTAAGTAATGTGTTACTTGTAATATTATTTGTAATATTAAAGTAATACTATTACATAACTTGAACCTGTTTTTTAAACATACAAATTGACATATTAGGCTGTGCTTTTCAATTTAATAGTTTAAAAACAACAACATAGTTTTTCTTTAATCAAATAAATACAATTGTGAATTTTATTTATATTTATATTTTTATAATAGCTGTGTTTAACTAACTGCAATTAATCTACAATACGAGGTTTAGCATGCTTCTTATGGTTGTCTTTTATTCTCTGACAATTAAATTACATTTGCATATTTTATTGTTTCAGTTTTTATTGGCTGTTATTTTTTTTAAAGGGAGTGCTTGATAACAGGTCTAAAGTTTGGTCCAAAGATAATCAATTTAAAAAATGACTTGGGATGTAATCAATTATTAAAAACAGGATTTAAAAAAATTACAGCTAATTCATCTCATTATTATTTGTTGTATAAAAACCAATATTTGAGCTCATACAGTGCGAATTTTTGATATTATGATAATATCTCAGACAAGATTAACATCAGCTGTTTGTGTGTGTGTGTGTGTGTGTGTGTGTGTGTGTGTGTGTGTGTGTGTTGATCTGAATGTCAGAGGGGGGATAGTGATATTTTAGAGTCGACGGAGACAGCGTCGTGTTTCTGGTAAAACACGACGTCGCACTCCTGAGATGACAAGTTGTGGTCACAAACCTGTGTGTGTGTTACATGTATTTGTCAGATATGTCTTGTGTCTGTGTGTGTACGTATGTGATTGTGTGTCGTCTCTGTGGGGATGGGGTTTCATTTTGACTCGGGGCAAATTTTGACGGCAGTGAATCGGGTTTTTGAGAGTTCGAAAATGGAGCCAAATCACACAGCGGGTTATCTAATTCAGCTCAAAGTTATTGGCTTATAATGCCTTCAAAATCAGGAAACGTTTCTGGTAACTTTGAACCACAAAAACACGTCTTTCCATCTGAGTTTTGGTTTTGTACAGTCTTTATCATCTCCGTTTCTCTGTCTCTCTTCCTCCGTCTTTCTCAATAAGGGAGAGAAAGAGCACCACAACGCCCCCTCTCGCCCTGTTGATGTGAAACTCTTCAGCGAACAATGCCCAGTCATGCCTGGCTCTCGTTTTTACTGCTACAGCCTACTCACGTTCACTTGACTTCATTAAACAACGTTAGCCTATCTTTAACATCTTCATCTAAAAATTTTCATCGTCTTCATAAGCATCAACACCACCTCCACCATCATCATCATCATCATCATTACTGAGCCTTATAAAACCTCGGCAAAAGTGTGACTTTCAATATCAAAAGTACATTTATTTGTTTTAAAAATCTCTGTCCCATAAATGAAACATTGCACCTGCATTGCAATCTCAGTTTCAATCATTTTCATACTACAGCAAAAATAATTGGCCTACTGAAACTGGTGACCTGCAGTGGTGACCTGCAAATCAATATTCTGTCATTAATTACTCATTCTCTTGTGTGAACTGTATGACTTCACATGTGGAACACAGCTGAAGATAATTCGAAAGACAAAAATCTTCAATCATTTTGAAATTATGAGTTGAACCATCCACTCCTATGGTTCGTATCATATTTTGCTGGAAGATACAACCGCCAGGCTCACCGGCACAAAAGTCAATACTATTCGAAGTTGGAACAATACTGCTGCAATGTTTACAAACATAAAAACTGACATTCCTATCATAAAAATCTGATCTTTAGTTATTTTATTTTTCTTCCTTTTCATGGTTTACTGTATAGTTACAAATAAAGAGAGAGAAAAATAATATTATTTTAATAAATATATCTGTTTAATAAATCTGTTTTGTTTAAATGCACCCAAAATACATTGCATATATTCACAAAAAAATGGGGTGTACTCAATGCTGATCACTATATATATGCTTTTAAACAAAACAGATTTATTAAACAGCTATATTTAATAAAATAATATTTAAGTCACCAAACATATTTAGAAATTGAAAGATAATAAAATTAAATTCAAGCAAAATATTGCGAAACAATTTTTTTCTTATTTTGATTTTTCCTTTATTTAAATTTGTGTTTAATATTTTTCTATAACATATAAATTTGGTGTACTAGTTTTGACCGTTATCGTGAGTTATTTTGTTAGATAAGCTCCAGATTTGGCTTCAGTACTGACTAATCAAATGTATATGCACAAATATAATATTGTATAGCTTTCTATAATTTGTGATTTGTGAGGGGTGTACTTCTATATGCTGAGCACTGTGTATATATATATAGTGTTGTCTCGAGATGTACAGTACACCAGTTATGATGTTTCTAAAGCAATCTTTTTTAAATTACTTAAATCTCCTAATAGAACTTTTGCGTAATCATACCCTAGTCTAAGCTAAGTCTGTGAAACTATGCAGTTTCAGAGTTGGATAAGGAAGAAATATTTTTTGAAGGCACACTTCCCCCATAATTAAAACTCTGTCATCATTTGTTCTGAATTTGTTCTATTGTCACCGTTATGTTGTTCCAAACATTGACTTTGTTTTGCGGAACACAACAAAGGATATTTCAAAGCATGTTTTGACTGTTACTGTTTATACAGTGAAAATTAATGGGTTTCAAAGCAACATTTAAAAGCACTGACCTTTGTTCTAAATAAATAAATGAATAAATAAATAAATAAATAAATAAATAAAAACACTGGCACGGTATCTGAAGTTGTGCATTGTATGTAGGATAGTACAGGACTTGGTTTGAAATTTATTTTGTGACAAAGTGTTTAGTCAGTAAAAGATAAAAAAAAATTCTGAACAATTAAAGTGGTTTGACAGAAATCATGTGCAATAATAATAATTACTACAAGATGAATGATCGTTTAAAAAAAGTGTATTCTGTATAACTTTATGGGTAATGTGAAAAGAATTTGGGCAGATTACAAATGCCATGTTGTCATTATCACAAGACCTACCAGCGCTGATTGTGTTGATATCCTCACCTATGTCCTCATGGGATTGTATAGTGTCCACTGGATGCACACTTCAGAATCTCAATGAAAGTGGTAGGCTACAATATGTAGGTCATTCTGGTATTTCTCGTCAGTTTTTCCAAGTTTTATTTTACTATGAAGTCATACATAATTGCATATTTTATTTAACATAATTATACAGTATTAAGAATAAAATACAGACTTCGACAACTATCGATGTCTGTTGCATCACTTCACAACTGTGAAGTAAAAAACTGTGAAATTTCTTTTTTTATTGGGCACTAAATTGTTGTTTATGTATAGCGCTGTTGAACACTGTTGTACGACAGTAGTCAACATTTAAAGTTGTTCAAAACCATTCATCAAAATTCTGCTAAATCTACTGAACAACACCCCTTATTGTTTTAGGACAATTTTGAAAAACATTTTTGATCCACTTCTAATGTTCACTACTGTATATGTCGGCGCAGTAACCACTGCGATGTTGGCGCTATTGGCACTTTTTAGCTAACAGGTCCACATGGGTTTGTACTTTTTAGGCAATAATATGTAGCCTATATTTAAGGTGCCAATATGGATCATTAATGTACAAATGTGTAGCTCTTAAAATGTACCGTCCCAGTGACAGCTTTGTACTTTCATTTCAGACAATATGTTTAAGAAGTTAAATGTTTAAAAATAGTAACGAAAATAGTAAATCTGAAATGATAGTATTATAAATTACCCGAATGGAGAAAACTGACAAGATGTCTTACTAACAGCAGGGGTGTCCAAACTCGATCCTGGAGGGCCAGTGTCCTGGAGAGTTTAGCTCCAACTCTAATCAAACACACCTGACCC
The DNA here is from genome assembly GCA_903798205.1 of Danio tinwini. Lineage (NCBI taxonomy): Eukaryota > Metazoa > Chordata > Actinopteri > Cypriniformes > Danionidae > Danio > Danio tinwini. The sequence goes on from CAIGQZ010001108.1 coordinate 5,211,239, forward strand.
AGCTAATCAAGCTCTACTAGATATACTAGAAATTTCCTGGCAGGTGTGTTGAAGCAAGTTGGAGCTAAACTCAGCAGGACACTGGCCCTCCAGGACCGAGTTTGAACACCCCTGACTTACAGTGAGATTCTGAAGTGTGATTTGTGGACATTTTTCTATCCCATGAGGCCACAGGAAAGGATTTGTGAACAGCTGTGAAGGGATGCAACAGACACCGAATGTCACGTGACAGTGAAAACATGATAATTGTCAAAGTCTGTATTGTATGTGTAAGTATGTGAAAAAAGGTATGCAAGTATGTCTGACTTTATAGTAAAAAAAAAAAGCCTTGAAAAACTAACAAGAGTCGTTGCAATAGCCTAGTGGTTAGTTCGCTGACATATGGTGCAGTAGCACTTCAGGGCAGCCTGAGTTTGAATCCTGGCTTGAGGACAATGGCTTATTTACAATATATTTTATAGAATAAAAATTTCTAAACAATAATTCAACTTCAACTTTACTCAACTTCATTTTTTTTACAGAGTAATTATTAATATTGCATGTGATTTCTGACAGACCACTTTCATTTTTGAGAAAACTTTTATTCTTTTACTGACTAAACACAATAAGTCACAAAGTTAAATGCCTACTTGCATTTTAGTTGAGGACTAGGCTTAAACTTTGTCTGTGAAACCGGGGGCTTGTTTGTGTATTGAGACATGGCCTTTTAACAGCTAAACACGTATTCTAGCGCTCTGGAAAAATAAATCCCCTCCCTCTTTCAAGTTGTGGCTCAGTGAACTCACAAAAACACTCCATTTAGAATAAATACTGTATCATGTACAGTACACAATAAGAAACATCAATTTTCTCTAAAATATAGAAGCCATTCATAAGGTACTTGGAGAGGAGAGGTTAAACAGAGTCATTTGATGAGGATATTGGTTAAAGTTAAGTTAGATCTTATGCCAGCTCCTATGAGTGTTTTCTAGTAGCCTCTCCAATTGGTGTGCACCAACAGATGAAAACATTGGGTGGGTGGTGTATGGGGTATTGTTTTATCTTATATACTTTTACTTATTTTATTTGTGTTTATGTATATATTTTTTTCTCTTTCTTTTCCCTTCTGCAATTCCCCAAAAAATCTGTCACTTTAGACAATGTTTTACATATGTACACTAAGTAGACCAAGAATATATATCTATAATAGACCCTTTTCACATTTCCGGGTCTCTCAGCAGCAGAAGTCATCACAGTTAAGTAAACTTAGAGCACAGTGAATGGGTGAGTACAACAAATATTTTTTACAATTCTATTTGCTGAAATGATAAAAGAAAAACTTTCAGAAAAAGGAAAACAATAGTGCAAGACTGATGACGGCATCAAGAGGAGAGAATAACGTCAAATTTACTGTCCCGCCCCATAGATGCTGCATTAGAAACACCTTGCACAAGTAGTAATTCGTTTTTTTGTAATTTCACATATTAATACATATGTGAATGCATATAAATGTGCATATGTTTTTCAAAAAATCTAAAAAAAAATAATAATTCAAGGACGTAAGATTATGATGACCGTTAAACGCGTCATAACAGTCTTGTAAAAAGGGTCCATTAAATACTCATATTTAATAATCATAAAAAGAAACATCCTGTTTAATTTTATATGCATAAGCAAAATGTGGAGAATCTTTTTATACTTGTTGATTTTCTGTAATTGTGTATATTCCCAAACATTTTAATAAATAAAATGTCATGAGACTAGGCTATAATAAAAACCAGGAAGCCACTGGCCCAACCAATCAAATAAGACACAAATCAACTGATTATTTGTGAGAATAAAATCCAGGATAAATAACATTTAAATAAGTATAACATAATAAGATCCTGATAGACCAGTGCTGATCTATCATCTGTGATCTTCTATTCTATTTGTCTATTTGGTAAATAAATAAAATATTTGGGTCACATTTTTAAAGGTTATGTTAATGATGATGATGATGATTATTATTGTGTGTGGTCAAGCAAATAAGTTGGCACATAATTTTTTGTTTACAGATAATGTTTAAATAGCTTATTTTAGGGCCTTTTGTACATATCTGTATACTGTGAACTTGTGATGTAAATATAGAAAAGCTAAAATGAAAAGGCTCCAGAGGGTATTTAATGACACAATGACAATTTTGCTTAAGTTCCAGATGTCGATAAGTGCAAGTCTGATGTTTGCATATAATAATATTTCTACTCTTCATGCTATGTTAAAGAAATCAGTGTAGAATTTTGTGTCGATTGAGTTCAAGGAATTTAACCATAATGGTTTTAAGTGATCCCACATTTATTTATATATTAGGTACAGCTTCTGATATGGAAGCACTGAAAACATGTTTGTATGGGTTTTTATATATATATATATGTGGGATCACTTAAAACCATTATGGTTAAATTCCTTGAACTCAAT
>CAIGQZ010001108.1:5214074-5235539 GCA_903798205.1 Danio tinwini
CATATATACATACATACATACATATATATATATTTAGTATACATACATATATACATACACATATACATACACATACACTGAAACTGTAAAACCTGATAAGTTAACTCAAACTGTTTGAGGAAACCGATTGTGCCAAGAGTAATTTTGTTTTGAAACAATATGGTTTAAGTACTGTAAACTATATGACTATGACTATATAGAGTTATATACACATATACTATTTGTGTTGATAATGTGTTGTCAAACCTTTAGAGTATTAGTAACTTAAACATTTTCATTTCAGTTATCAAATTACTATGGAGTTCAACAAATTAAGTCCAAACAACTATATAGCTACTCAAATGGTTTGGTATTGCTTCTTTTTTTAGAGTTAAGTTAACAAAAAAATATAACTAATTCATTCATAACTCATTCGTTTTGAGTTCTGCTTAATATAATCATGTTCATGGGTTATGATTACTTTTTATTCATTGAGTCAAAGTAACCTTTTAAAAAATGATAAGTTAAACTAACTTACTTCAATTAGTGATTTTGACTGTTAGGTTTTACAGTGTACATAAAGCATTAGCTTAGCCGTGTATAATGGCATTCCTAGTATATAATTAATATAGATGACCTACTGTGGTTAAATGTTTGGTTGAAATTGTATTACTATATGTTTGGTTAAATCAATAACAAAAACACGGTCCCAAAGCCTATTACTTTTGTAGTCTTCTTACTATATGTTTTTTGCTGCATGCATCGCTTAAAGCACATTTTAAATTTCAATTTAGCCATATATATTGCTAGGCACATTTTTTTTATCTTTTTCTCTTTCAGCTAAAAACTTGCAATGCTGTTTTTAGACAAAATATTTGTGCATTTAATTTTTAACCTAAATTGTTTATCTTTACCTAATTTATTATAAAATAATGTACTGTGATTTGAAAGTACGCTGTGAAATTATATGGTAATTATTGGTTGTATGCCTGTGTCAGTAGAAAGAATCTGTAGTTCATGATTTAAGGGCGTTTTCCATGTATTTACGCTTTCAAACTGCATTATGGGACTTGTATTGGAAATGTAACACTGCAATTTGTGTGAATTTTATTGGTATTTTTACTAGTCTGAAACGATGTGTTGTCTGGCTTGGTCATGTACTATATTGAGCAGTCAATTTTTTTGACTGTTATTGATTTAATTTGTAGAGTGTAAGCACTGAGGTTTACCAACGTACACTCATTTTACAACTTTGGGCTTGCCCTTAAAATGCAAATTATTTTATATTAAGAGTAATAAACAAATAACAACACATTTTAAATAACACATAATATGATATAAATATTAGATTTATGCGATGGCAAAGCCTTCAATATTTGATATAATTGAATTCGTTTTTTTTAATCTCTACAGGCTGTTTCGAAGACAAATATAGCTACGTTATAAACTACAACACTGGAACAAACAATACATAAATGTCCTACAACTGACACAAGTTTGTAAATTTTCTTCTTCCCAATCAGTATTTAGAAGTGATAAATAACAATGACATAAACAATGTATTTATATAAAAAGAGAAAGTGAAAAAAGTAGGGCCAAGGACAGGCGCTTTGTCAAAATGAGAGAGCTGCCTCTGAGGTCTGAGTCGGAGCAACACCATTTTTTTCTCTCTCTCTCTCTTTCTCTCTCTCTCTAAGGTGTATGATGTTTTTTTCTCACTCGTTTCCAGGATCACAATGACAAAGGCTTCAGAAGATCAGAGGAACCAAGAGAAGATTGCCGTACCGAAAAGTTAACCATCAACAACGCCTCCGCAGTCTCTCTATGTCTTTCTGTCTATCTAGCCTTAACAGTGCATCCCTCCTTCATTCACTTACTCGTGCTCAAAGGCATAAATGTAGCTCGCAGAGATCAACTGTCCAGCAGGCCTCCACTTCAAAACAGAAAGGTAAGTCACATCTTACTTTGTTTATGAACAAGCCAGCAAAGAACAGAGAGCGAAGCGAGTTAGCAAGTGCTAAAACTGACAGATATAGTATCTGCACATGTGTTTAAATCCAGAAAACAAAGTTGTGTAAGACATAGACCTAGCTTTGCTCACATTCATCTTGTTTACTTTTACATTGTAGATGCAAAGCGAAGCTGGCGTGTTTCACTTGTGTTTAAAAGATTGTGCATTGCACCAGACTTGCGAAAAAAATTTTGAGCTGAGCAACATGACTGGTGAGTTGCACGAAAGATTTCATTGGTGTTGAGGCCTAGTTTAGGAAAAGTATTTAGGATGGAAGACATGCCTGAACTGCCAGCGTGAATTGAACTGTGTGGATTTTTAAGCTGTAAAAAAGATCACTTTTTTCATTTGATTTAACATTTGCCTTTGTTTATGCGGTGCGTAATGAGTTAATATTTAAAAGTAATAGTAGAATTTATAAGAATTTATAGTGGCTTCTGCGACATTCTGTATACTGTGAATGACGATGTAGAAAATGTCTAAAAGTCTGATAATCTGATAACAGTATGTGCTTATGAGTCCTTCTCACGAAAAACAGAATTATATGTAGCGCATAATCCTATGAAAACAGTCCGACAAACCTTTCTCAGTGCACAAACCAACTTTTTTTATTTTTTATTTAACGTTTAGCTTTTTTTGGGGGGGGGGCTTCAAGCTTGACTCCTCTTGTAGGTCAGCTTTTATGTGCATTAAATAGTCGCACTGATGATTATGGGACTGATAATCTCAAACAATAAAATGTTTGCAAGATTCTTCCTTTGACACACAGATTGAACAGTAATGAGCTAAAGCTGATCCAGAGTCGTAATTTGCAGAGCATTTGCACTTAATGACCAAACAAGTTTAATTAAAGCATTAAAATATGAAAAATAGAATCTGAACAGAAACTAACTAAAGTGTAAATGATACTTACGGTTTATCACAGAATATGGGTTTGATTTTACAACTCAAAAATGAAAAAGTGTACACGGGCTGCAATATGAGTTATTACCCACTCATTCACTTCCTTTAAGATTATTCCTTTGTTTTACTTTGGATTGCCACAGCAAAATGAACCTCCAATTACTCTGGCACATTTCTATATTAATATTAGTCCTATTCATATCTCATAATTTCTCTCATATTTGATTATCAGCTATTCTCCTGCACATTTTTAAGCAGGTTTCATTGCGCCACCATAAATGAAACAAATTAAATCTCTGTGCACAAGTTAGCATTTTATACTCTCCAAATATATAATACGCTTTTAAAAATCTACCTAACATCAACATAAGAGCAAAGATGACAATACTGTTAGGCCTGACATCGTTTTTGGTCACTGCTGTAGCTGTGATGCTGGATCGTACAAATTATTTTTACAAAATCAGGCCTTCAATAATATTTAAATGATTGTGACGTTTGTCATTGATGTACATCGAATATAGAGAAAAGCAATTCAAATATGCAAAGAAGCTCACCTGATGAATAATTTCATCCAGTCACCTTTATGATGTTGCAGATTGCTAATCCAAGCGATGCTTATTCCTGGAAATATACACAAAAACATTAACCACAATTTTCAATGTTTACACTAGATAAAAATAAAAAAACAGGCAGGATGCCCCTACTAATATATTCTACTGCACATGTACATTTGTAGTTATGTACACAGCCACTGTACATATACATTTGTAATTATGTTTATCTATCTGCACACTTCTGATTATTAATAGCAACCTGTACATTTATCCATCTATTGTAAATCTCTGTTCATAGCTAATACAACCTGTATATAATGTTCATAGAACATCCATTTGTAAATATCACCATAATTTTTCTATAACTGCACTTTATAACTTATACCTGTATCCTGCACTTGCTGCTATTGCACTCCTGGTTAGACCTAAACTGCATTTCGTTTCCTTGTACTTGTACATGTGTGATGACAATAAAGTTGAATCTAATCTAATATACTAATATTTTATCTATAAATAATTTAAGTGAGTTCTTTAATATGAGAGAAAGTTCACATCCACCAAAGGGCAGTTTCCTGTATCACTGCAGCCAAATTTAGCTTTAATAAGCATAAGTGATGCTCCTTTCAGTACAACAGAAATCTGTGTTTACGCTGGGGTATTGCAAGCTGTTTCAAACGCTAAACTCATGATGGATCAAACCGGTGATCAATAATAGCACATTTAGTTTTTGTATTGGATAAATGCATTTTAATATATAATGGACTTTGAGGCTGATATGCTTATTAAAATGCGTTATGTCAAATTTTAATGGTAATGCACTTCAAAAATAAAGTTCAGTTTAGTTAAGCATTAATCTCCAAGAACATCTATTTTATATCAAATATTAGTGGTGTATGATATTTATTGATTTATGTAAACTGCAAATGTAAATAAATTGGAGAAGCGGGCTTGATTTTACTGTTTTACCTGAAAAAGATCACTTCACAGTCGTTGCATGTTTATCTTAACTTTTTTAATGAACCGTGTTTTTTAATTAATTTTATTCCAGCAATTGGGTTTGTCCAGAATCAGATTATACTTACATTTAGGTTAATTTAGAAATCTCACTGTAGTCAGTGTATACATCATTTAATGTGAGATTTTTGTTACAGTGCTCAGCATAAATGAGTACACCCCATTTAAAAAATATATATATATATAATAATAATAATAATAATAATAATAATAATAATATATATATATATATATACATATATATATATATATATATATATATATATCTATATATATATATATATAACTCTTGTCTCAGTAAATATAGGCAATATATTTTGATGCATTTAAACAAAACAGATTTATTCAAAAGATATATTTATTAAACTAATATTTTAGTCATCTTTAGTCACCGAACATCTTTAAAATAGAACAATAATACATTTTAATTCATGCAAAATATTGGGGAAAAAATTACAAACTACAAAATTTCAACAAAATTTTATACACTTTTTGCTTCTCTTGATTTCTCCTCTTTTTAAATTTTGTATTTAATATTTTTCTATAACATATAAATTTGAGCTTTTAATTTTTAGATTGTTTTTGTACATTATTTTGTTAGATAAGCCCCAGGTTTGGCATCAGTACTGACTAATCTAAAGTATATGCACCAATATAATATCGTAAAGCATCCTATACAAAACAGTGTTTTAAATAAGTGATTTGTGAGGGGTGTACTTATATATGCTGAGCACTTTATCTGCATTTTTTCATAATGATAATAAAAACTTATATTCAAAGTTGTCTTTATTTACGCGTTTTGTCAAATAATAAGTCAGATAAGTTCTTTTATAATGCTGCAATATTTTGTTGGTTTAATTACGGTGATTAAAGCAAATATTGTACGAATGTACTCTGAGGGCACTACTTTCAGATGCTGATGTACCAGCTTAATATGAACAAAATCAATAAACCATGAAGTCAGTTAGCTTTACTTGTTAATTTCGTACACATCTTATAGACAAATACTAAATATGGTGTGAGTTCTAGACTGAGGATGTTTCATTGATGCCATGTGCATCAGAATTTAAGCTTTCGCGATGATCATATGAAACATCTTTTCAAAATACTATATATTTATTTTTTAAATGAAGCAGTAGCAACAACAACGAAAGAAATGCCATGTAATAATTCTAATTTAATAGTATGTGGAACATGGCTGGCCAATAATCATTATATTGATGAAGCTGCAGTGTTCCAGTGAGATACAGACAGATTTGACCTTATCATTGTCATTTTTATATTCTATAATTTTAATATTGAAATTTAGAGCAGAACTACTGCTAAATATATTTGTGTAATTAAAATTAAACATCCAAACAGTTTTTTTTAATAATTTAAATGGTCTCAATGCTAAATTTTTGTAATTTGCATATAATTAGGCCTGTCACAAAAATCAATATATCGACTCAACGCACAACACATGGACATGACTTTAATCATTTTTGCTGATGCAATATACATCCCCCATACATAAAAAACAATTCTAGCAACATTTGAGCTGATTGTGAACCTCTCTATCTCTATTGGAGGTCAGTGTCAGTATAGTTAAAAACACTATAGTATTTACTATAATTTACTATAGTATATTTTCATGTGGGTGCCTGACAACTGAAAAAAGAACTGTTAGCAGATATTGCAATCTTTGTTACTTTTTACCTTGCACTTTTTTGTTAACATTTATTATTATATACATTTTCACATTCTGATTCCAATCTCTAATTATTAAGTTGTTAAAATTACTATAATTAAAATAAATATTGTTAAGAATTAAATATTGTGTTCTTTGGAAGAGTGTACTTGCATTGCGATGATATCATGTTGTCATTCTGAATGGTCTTAAAATGACAATAATATAATTTCTTGCAATATATTTTGGTGCAATATATCGTACAAAAAAAATTGATGTCGTGACTGGGATTTTTAAAACTGATTTCATTTATGCATGGTCCGAATAGATAAAATGTTACACTCAGTGCAGGAAAACACATCTTATTAAATAATAGTGCTGTCAACAATATATAAAACATGTATATAATTATTTATTATTATAGTATGTATTAGATGTGTCAGAAACTGAGTTTTACATTTGTATTTAGCTTTTATCTCTTTTATCCAGTACAGATAAAGAACCTCGCATAATAACCTCCAATAATTTCCAGTTATTCTCCTCCCAGACTTAGAACTACAGCCACATGCGATCTATTGTATTTGTTTGGAAATTGTGACTCCTCACATTTTGTGGAAAGTAACTTAACACGTAATTCATTTTCTGATTTTGCTGAAGCTCAAACACATGAATTCTTCCTCCTAAAATACATCATCGGCGCATTTCACTTTGCATAATTCAGGAGCGAACTAATAACGGGCCCGGAGTCTAAACTTGTTAAAGACTGTATATTTGGGGGACACAATTCACACTTTAAAAAACCCATATTTATTTATTTGCATAACCCAACTGCAGGATTCATTCAGAAGGACTAAGCTCTCCTCTCATTCCTTTTTCACCACTTCCTACATTTGTCGACGCATTCATCTGTGAACTCTTTGCATGCACTTACGAAGGCTGTCTCGTAAATAAGATAAACGGTTTGATAGAATGATAGAGAAAGAGAGGGAAAAAAAGTCCAAACCACTATGCTGCCTTCCCCCTCCTCTGTTCACTCTTTCACATATCTGACAGAAAACTAGAAAACAGCCTCCACACTCCTCTTTCCATCAATTATATCCTATGTTGTTTCAGTCCCCCCCTTTAACCCGTTTACCGTCACCCCACTTTTTAAGTTCAAACTTTAAATGATTAAATATGCATCAAAAAAGTACTGTGGGATGGTGACAATTAAGTTTTTCTCAGATTACAAATTGAATAAATCAATTTAAGTAAAAAAAAGATGCTTCAAGGACAGAAAGCAGGCAACACAGAAGGTAAAAACTAAATATTAGGCCAAGGAGCGTAAAATAAAAATTGCATTTTTATGATCCAGGAATCCGTCTACTCTGTGTATTGTCTTACACCTTTATTGTTCACCCACATTATGCTAATACTGAGGTTTGTGTAGGTGACTTCTGCAGGTACATTCATACTGTACTCACCGCTGAATTAACATCACCCTCATCAGCCAAACTGACAAACCTACAACCCGTGCGTGGGACGTCCAGATTCAGAATTTAATGCCTCTGACCGAGATATGACACACGTTGGTGGGTGGAGCTGTAGTATTGACCTGTCATTAAAAACAAAACAAAAAAAAGGCATGATTATTATATATTGTGAATAGCAGGTTAAAATAATGTGAAGAGTTTAGCATGAGAGAGACAGAAAAAAAGAGAGCACGAAGAAAAAGAGAGGGAAACACTGTGTGTGGGTGGAAAAAGAGGTGCAGAGACAATGCATATGCGGTATGGAAACGATTTTATATTGTGGGTATAAGAGGGATACACATGCAGAAAGAGCTAGAGAGCGGAGGCGGGGTGTACGGAGGTTTCCCTTGTCCACTTCCTGCTCTGTCGTTGTTTCATGGTCAACTTCCCGTCACATGATTTTGAGAAACCACATTTTCTCACTGATGTAAACACTGTTCTTCTTTTCACCCACACAAACACATGCACAAAAACGCTCAGGCACATATGCATGCATGCAAAATAAAAAGTAAATAAAGCAATTAATTTAAACATCTAACACCTAACTTTACTAAAAGAGAAAGTTCACAAACATGTTCTTATTCTGACCGACACTCTTACACCCGACAGGAAGCTTTGCCTCTCACTCATGTCTTATACACTTACACGAACACCCACGCCTTACCTGCCAGTTAGACAACTCTTACGTTCTTTACACTCAAGTCACTAACCACAACAGATGCGAATCTTAAGATAACACTCTGAAATGCCAGAACAATAAGCCCAAAAGGTCTCACAGCCTTCCAACATCACTGAAGACAGCACGCTTTCATCTTGCAGCTTTTGTTAATAGTTTTAAAAAGTATAGAAAAGTAGGGTTGCGGTGGATTCAGATGTCATTTTGCCATTTGCTCTACCGTCTATCTGTCCACAATGACTGAGATCCTCGTTGGACCAAGAAGAGATGATAGTCTATGGGAGATTGTGAGTATGCTTGTGATGTAGGAGAAGAGATAAAAATAGACTGAGAAGAAAAGAAGGGTAAGGAGGAGAGCAACACAGAAGAGGAAGGGAGATGTAGAAAGAGAGCGATAGAGGGAGATCCGTGACTATTTCCTCAGGATGTGGCTTTCGGTTCAGGGTTTTAAGGGAGGGGGGAGACTCTATTACCTTTTTGATCGGTGGCACCTGTGAAACAAGTGTGTGTGAGAAAGTGTTTTCACGTTCAAGTATGATGCGTTTGCGCAGAAGTGAGAAAGAGGCAGAGCCTGCTTTCACATGTGGCTGTATTTTAATTTCGGTAGCTGGAGACACAACTCACTAGTCGACATGAACAGATAGCACACGAACTAAAGCAACAGGTATGAACAGAGAAAGACGATCATTGGTGAGTGTTAAAAAGTGAGGAAGAAAGATGAGAGAGAAAGTCAAAAGCTACACAAAGGCTGTTTATCATCTTTTGATTGATGCTTGTTGACATTTCGGCTTCTGCATGTCTGTTTTTCTTTGTTGTAATGTTGCCGTACTACTCTATGCATTATTGTCTAAAAAAAGACCAAGATGAAAACAAACTACTGAGCAGTTCAGAAAAACAGCTCATTGTAATTGTTCATGTGGTTTGGTTCACTAACGTTCGCGAGGTTGAAAGGCTTAAGATGATTTATTATGGTCTTTGTGTGCCTTTTCAGTTTTCAGATGCTATGAGTGTCCTTTAACTTGAGGGAGCCGTTTGCAACACGACACATGGCTGACCATACATCTCCTGATCCTGAGTCACTCTCCTTCGCTCCTATGTTTCGACCTCATGCAGAAGGTCAAAGGTCAAACCACAACCTCTACCAACAAGGTTCCATCTCTGGGATCAGCCCATTTGAGGTCCAGTGTGAAGAGCGCACCGGAAGCACTCTAAATGGAGTAGATCAATCGGGGAGCACTGCTTATTGGGGGAATACATCCCCAGTGCCCTCAATGGTACTCAACAGGAACAAGGCACAATCTGGAGTATATGAGCCTGACTGGAACTCTCACTGCCACCAACAGGAAGCGGCGGAGAGTTATGAAACAACCGGGCATCAACAGCAAAAGTTGGATTCTTTCACTGAAGCGTTTTGTAGTCGTAGCACTTCACGAATGCTAAGTGGAGGAGAGCAGAGCGGCTTCAGCAATCCATCGCATGCGCTCTCCTTCCCTCTGGTTCTCAGTCCACCTCCGACGCCCCTGCCTCCTTCATCCTTCTCTCCTCCCAAACGACCTCAACACTTCTTGCCTGGTCAGATCTTGAGCCAATCTCAAATACAAACACAGACAGATGGAGCGCTGCAGTTCTTTCCCTCTCTACCTTCGCCCTCTCCTGGCAGGTATAATCACCCCGTTTGGCTCCAGCTACAAGCTGATGACAACGACGGCATGGACTTAACGCAGCACCTTACACAAGATCCAAACTCCTCTATGGTTTACTCAGAGCACGGAGGGCCTCATCTGAAACAAGTAAACTCCCTGCAGAAAGGTACGAGTAAAATAATTTGTGTGGTCATCAGATTTAAAAGTTGTCCATTTTCAGATCTGAAGTGTGATTTTTGATAATTTTCTTTTTTAGACTGTTCATTGCAAATGTCCCTTAACTCTTCCCTGGCTCAACATCATCATCCTCAGTCCTGCTTGCAGCAACAGCTGAGTCACGAGCCTGGGACATCCGAAGACCACATATCATGGCCTCAGGTATGTCGACTGCACATTCAGACACACGGTTAACTTAGCCGAGCAAATTAGATTGACGGCTTCACAGTCATTTGTAGATGTACTTTAAGCTGATTATGCTAGCATGCAAATTTTAAATAAATTATTGTATATACAATTACTTTTTTTATATTGATAGATGGGGCAAGCATCTCATTCTTTTGGACCTTCTCTGCACCAGGCCAGTCTCCATATGCAAGTTTCAGTTCCAGGAGATGGATCACGGTTCGGCTGTGGACTGAACTTCAGTCCTGAGTCCTCAGAAAAACCACTGGGGTGCTCCAGCACACAGGTATGAGACCAATTATTTGCCAATCAATTTAGTTTTTTTAAAATATACATTTTGGGTCAAAGACAAGACTATTTTGGCATCTGCATTGACAAAAGTGTTTTTTATATACATAGAAATTATCTTAACTGTACAACATGCTACTTTAATGTGTATACATCATTTTTTTTCTCAATGGTTATACATCAAACAGTGTTCCTTTATTATACACCTACAATACCAGCTACTTTATCAGGTACACCTTACTAGGAGCAGGTTGGACCCCCTTTTGCCTAAGAACTGCCTTAATCCTACATGGCATATTGATTCAACAAGATACTGGAAATATCCCTCAGATTTTGGTCCATATTGACATGATAGCATTAAGCAAAATTCTGACCCTAGCATCTGAATCTCGCAGCAGAAATCGAGACTCATTAGACCAGGCAATGTTTTTCCAATCTTCTATTGTCCAATTTTGGTGAGCCTGTGCCAATTGAGGCTCAGTTTCCTGTTTTTAGCTGACTGGAGTAGCACCTGGTGTGGTCTTCTGCTGCTGTAGCCCATCTGCATCAAACTTGGACATGTTGTGCATTCAGAGATGCTCTTCTGCATACCTCGGTTGTAATGATTGGTTATTTTGAGTTACTGTATCCTTTTTATCAGCTCAAACCATGCTGGCCATTCTCCTCTGACCTCTGGCATCAACAAGCATTTGCGCCCACAGAACTGCCACTCACTGGATATTTTCTCTTTTTCAGACCATTCTCTGTAAACCCTAGGGATGGTTGTGCATGAATATCCCAATAGATCAGCAGTTTCTGAAATACCCAGACTAGCCCGTCTGGCACCAACAACCATGCCACATTCAAAGTCACTTAAATCCCCTTTCTTCCTCATTCTGATGCTCGGTTTGAACTGCAGCAGATAGTCTTGACCATGTCTACACGTCTAAATGCATTGAGTTGCTGATTCTTTGCTGATATTTATATACATACATACATACATACACACACTCATAAAGTACACACATACAGTACAGTATTTTTTTTTTTTGCTATTGTTATTATCCTTTTACACTATTTTATATACGCCTAATACAACTAAACATCCGTGATTGATTAAGTAGTGAAAAATCAGTGTGCCTGAGACCTGTCAACACTCCCACAGAGAGTCTCACATGCTCTGCAGACCCACAGAGACGTGCCTTTTTGGGACTTAAAAAATTTGTCGGGCCGGGTTTCTAAATCTTTTGCTTTTTAAATCTCTTGCTTTCTAAAGCTGACATTAATCGCATGCATTTTTGCATTACCTTTGAACTTAAGCCTACTTTTGCTTAGCTTCGAAGCTGGCTGCACACACACAGTTTTATTAAATTGATGATGTCATTAGACTATATTACATAGGCTATTTTATATACAGTTAAAGTCAGAATTATTAGCCACCCTGTTTTTCTTTAATTTCTGTTTAACGGAGAGAAGATTTTTTTTAACACATTTCTAAACATAATAGTTTTAATAACTCATCTCTAATAACTGATTTATTTTATCTTTGCCATAATTACAGTAAATAATATTTTACTAGATATTTTTCAAGACACTAGTATTGAGCTTAAAGTGTCATTTAAAGGCTTAACTAGGTTAAATATTCAGGTTAGGGTAATTTGGCAAGTTATTGAATAGCGATGGTTTGTTCTGTAGACTATCGAAAAAATATATAGGTTAAAGGGGCTAATAATTTTAACCTTATAATGGTTCATAAAAAATTTTATTCTAGCCGAAATAAAGCAAATAAGACTTTCTCCAGAAGAGAAAAATATGATCAGACATACTATGAAAATTTCCTTGCTCTGTTAAACATCATTCAGGAAACATTTAAAAAAGAAAAAAATTCAAAGGTGGGCTAATAATTCTGACTTTAACTGTACATATCTAAAATGTGTTGGCATTCAAGTTTACTTTAAATTTGAAAAAGAGAGAAGATTTTTACCTCAGTGTCAGGCTCCTAAATAGTAAGAGAAATAGTGGATTTATTTTTATTTTATTTATTTTAGTGGATTTCTTTTTGTTTCTTAATAAATAAAATTATTGTAAAAATTACATTGTGTTTTGCTTGTCGCATATAGGTGGGTAAATAGTGTTTCAATCCAGCTACCGGATCTCAAACCTGTGGGAAACACTGATATAGCTTTCTAATTTATTTTCTTTTTTTTTCTGTAGTTTTTAATTTTCTTTTTCTTTTTTTTCTTTTTCATTTATGTATTTTATGTTTGATTTCTATAGTACATGTTAAAAACTCCTAAAATGTGTTTAAAAAACATTTCTTGAGCAAACAAATCTGCAAATTAGAGTTATAGCAGCTTTACCACTGGAATAAAATAAAATGACTACAAAATGCAAGAAACTTCTTTCAAAAATATTTGAAAATCTTAAAGTGGATTTGAATTTTCAGTAAGCTAGCTCAAGCGCCTCCGGTGAACTGTCATGCCATTACAAGTTGCAACGTTTAAGATCTGGTTTCTTTTAAAACCAATTATCTTCACTGCCTGATTGATATACAATATAAAGTGGGTCTCAGACCAGACAAGAAGCACTGAATTCAATTCCATTGTTCAACTACATGTGTCTAAAACATGGAAATTTATTTTACCACAGTATTTTCAATGGAGTTTCTGTGCTCGCCTGCTGCTCTCTTTTTACACTTGAACAACTAAACGAATGCTTAAGTCTGTTTAACTAATTGTATATTTAATTATATTATCAGTGTTGTAAAAAGAACCTTATGAAATTGAAAATAGTCACATTAACCTTTTACCGGAAGTTTATCGTTACTAGTATCTTGTTTTGCATTGCTCAAATTTGATAGGCTATGCATCATCACCATCATCATAACTCACTTGAAGCTTTGTTTTTCCTGTTGTCTCATGTAGAATGTTCCCTGTTCCGTATATACTGGAGTACCTTTCAGCAGTGTGATCCAGCTGAGCAGGGAGTTCATGGAGAACTGGGAAGGAACTATATCTCACTATACGCCATCTCCAATGCTGAACCCGACACGCAGTGGCACAGGGCTCTTCTGCAACCTGCTGTCTTCCATGGCTGTGGAAAACAGAGCGATGTGGACAGACGAGAGCAAAGATGAGAACTCACAAAGGTTAAAACCAATAAAATATTTTTTTTTCTGCTGCTTTTCAGTTTAAGTTGACCGTTAGTGTCGGTCTTGTCTGTCTTCAAAATGGTACTTAAACATATGCCAATATTCAATCATTCAATATACTGTGATAATAAAATGCAAAATATTGATAATTATGTTTTTTTAACTTTTGGAGTGCTTTTTAACAATATTTACATTGTATTTGCTGTGGTGTTCATAACAGAGCCAAATGCTTGGAGACTTAATTGGTTAGCTTAATAGTTCAAACATGAAATTTTTCACGTTTATCTGGCCTACATGAATGCTGAAATATTGAGTGAACATTCTGTGACTATTTATAGGGCTATTGCATGCTAACACTGTGCAAAAAGGCTAAATAGTACATTAGTTGTCATTCATCAACAGGCATTAGCCAACATTAGTTCATTTCATGAATTTTTATGAAAATGTAAAAGTTGTTATTAATCAAACTATTTTCTTACTGAATGCCTATAAACATGTTAAAATCATAGCCTTTATCTGATTACAAGTCATACAGTTGAAGTCAAAATTATTCGCCCTCCTGTGAATTTGTTTTTCTATTTTAAATATTTCCCAAATGATGTTTAACAGAGCAAGGACATTTTCACAGTATTTCCTAAAATATTTTTTCTTCTGGAGAAACTCCTATTTGTTTTATTTTGGCTAGAATAAAAGCAGTTTTTTAATTTTTTAAAACCATTTTAAGGTCAATATTATTAGACCTTATTAGATTATTAGACTCTTAATATATTTTTTGATTGTCTACAGAACAAATCATTTTTATACAGTGACTTGCCCTTTAAAATACCCTAATTTGCCTAATTTACCTAATTACCATAGTTAAGCCTTTAAATGTGACTTCAAACTGAATACTAGCATCTTAAAAAATATGTAAATAAAATATTATGTACTGTCATCATAGCAAAGATGAAAGAAATCAGCTATAAGATATTAGTTATTAAAACTACTGTGTGTAGAAATGTGTTGAAAAAAATCATTTTTTCCGTTTTCTTTCCATTAAACAGAAATTGGAGAAAGAATATACAGGAAGACTAATTCAGAAGGGTTAATAATTCTGACTTCAACTATAAATATCTTTATTCATTTACTCATTTGCCTTCGACTTAGTCTCTTATTTTATTAATAGCAGTTAATAAATAATAAATTTCAGTATTGTTTAATATTAATATTAACAGTAATAAGCAGTGCGACACAGTGGCGCAGTAGGTAGTGCTGTCGCCTCACAGCAAGAAGGTCGCTGGTTCGAGCCTCAGCTGGGTCAGTTGGCGTTTCTGTGTGGAGTTTGCATGTTCTCCCTGCCTTCGTGTGGGTTTCCTCCGGGTGCTCCGGTTTCCCCCACAGTCCAAAGACTTGCGGTACAGGTGAATTTGGTAGGATAAATTGTCCGTAGTGTATGAGTGTGGATGAGTGTGTGTGGATGTTTCCCAGAGGTGGGTTGCGGCTGGAAGGGCATCCGCTGTGTAAAATTGTGCTGGATAAGTTGGCGGTTCATTCCGATTAATAAAGGATTAATAAAGAA
Organism: Danio tinwini; assembly: GCA_903798205.1. Taxonomy (NCBI): domain Eukaryota; kingdom Metazoa; phylum Chordata; class Actinopteri; order Cypriniformes; family Danionidae; genus Danio; species Danio tinwini. The sequence goes on from CAIGQZ010001108.1 coordinate 5,229,413, forward strand.
AATGAATGAATGAATGAATGAGTATTAAGCAGCAAGATGGCGCAGTGGGTAGCACAATCGCCTCACAGCAAGAAGGTTGCTGGTTCGAACCTCAGCTGGGTCAGTTGGCATTTCTGTGTGGAGTTTGCATGTTCTCCCCTTGTTTCCTCCGGGTGCTCCGGTTTCCCCCACAAGTTCAAAAACATGCGCTATAGGTGAATTGGTTAAGCTAAATTGTCTGTAGTGTATGTGGATGTTTCCCAGTGATGGGTTGCAGATGGAAGGGCATCCGCTGCGTAAAACATATGCTGGATAAGTTGGTGGTTCATTCCGCTGTGGCAGCCCCAGATTAATAAAAGGACTAAGCCAAAAAGAAAATTAATGAATGAATAACAGTAATAAACCTGTCTTTTTCCTCATTGTTGATTTCATTAAATTAACTAATATTTAATAATGAAACTTTATTGTAAAGTGTTACCTACTTTACCTACTTTATAGACATTATGCAATTACATTTGGCTGAAGAATTTGTTTACTTTGAACATGTATATACACAATGAAACAATGCACAAGGTATTTTTGTTATTGGGTGGCACGATGGCTCAGTGGTTAGCACTGTCACCTCACAGCAAGAAGGTCGCTGGTTCGAGTCCCGGCTGGGCCAGTTGACATTTCTGTGTGGAGTTTGCATGTTCTCTCCATGTTTGCTTGGGTTTCCTCTGGGTGCTCCGGTTTCCCCCACAGTCTAAAGACATGTGCTATAGGTGAATTGGGTAAACAAAATTGGTTGTGTGTGTCAATGAGTGTGTATAGGTGTTTCCCAGTACTGCGTTGTGGCTGGAAGGGCATCCACTTCATAAAATATATGCTGGAATAGTTGGTGGTTTATTCTGCTGTGGCGAACTCTGAAATAGAGACTATGTCGAATGAAAATGAATGAATTTTGTTATTAATTATACCTGTTATAAGTTTATAAGTAGGCCCACATGGAATATGCGCACGCAGAAATCGGCAGCTTTCTGCAGATTTTTAACCCATCTTTGAGTCTATGTATTTACTAATGTAAATGTGTGCAAATGTTATATTAATTCAGCTTTTAAAATAATTTCAGTCATATTACTGACTAATAAGAAAATGTTTGTGTGATTTATTTACAATAATCCAATTGGATTTGCATTATAAACACTAAAAGTTAAAAAGGTATTATTTTTTATTTCATATATTAAGTTTTTTTGTTTTGATACTCCCAAAATCATTCCTCATAAATCCAGATTTTTAAACAAAATTCTCAGCAGAAATAGCAAAAAATTACAGTAGTTATGAGTAACCTTGTTTGCAGCTTGTCAATATAATCCTGTATACCATTATAAAAGCTTCAGCAATTAAATTGCAACAAGAAAACTTGATATCATCATAAACCTCTTAACTAATATGATGTCTGAAAAGATCAAATTAAGTAGTATTGTCAAATGTTTTTGTTCTTGTTTTGGTGAAACCATATTTGTCAAATATGAGACTTTTTTTCTATTAAATTCACACCCAAGGTGCATAAACATTGGCCCAGAGTATCAAGCAGAGTTACCAGATCTGATAACTGAAACTGAACACGGAATGCATTCAGAGGAACCAGTCCGGGAGGAGTTATTATGGAAACCTTGGGTGGAGTTAGAAGAACATGACATCCTCTTACAGCATGGTAATCAAAATAACACATCACAGCAACTTCTAAAACAGCAGTTTCTTAAAAAATGCATTAATGAGTGATTTCGAACCTCAGTGGAGAATCTTCTTGACCTGAGTGCATCCAGTGTTCTGCCAGGAGATGGCGCCAACTTGGAGCTTGCTCTTCATAGCCTGTCTTGCTGCCAGGGAGATATTCTAGTAAGTGCAACATTTGGTAACATTTTATTTTGATGGTCCATTTGAGTATTAGTAGACTGTCTCCTTAATATCTGCTGATACTGCTCCTTCAACAGACATTTAACTGACTATAGAAAGTTTGCAAGTATATGTCAACTTACACTAACCCTAACCCCAACCTAACAGTCTTATAATCTAGTGAGAATTAGTTGGCATGTAGATGCAATGTAACTTAATTTCAACATAAAAAAATAAAATAAAGTGTGACCCAACATTTAATATTAATTACTGTCTATATATTTATGAATTATTAAAATTACCTTTCCTAAATGTCAATGGTAATGTATACTTCTAATATAGACAAAATAATTCTTTATATGGTTTTCTTGATCTCCATCTCCACCAATACATCATAACAGGCAGCGCTGGAGATGCTGTTGTTTACAAGCTCCCCTCCATCAGAGAACTATCACTATTCTGGTAAACACCTGATTAGTTCTAGATTTACATAAACATTTTCAGCCAAAATGTTGTCAAATAAGACTAATCCTGTTTCCATTTAGGCAAGGATATCTGGACTCCAAGTGAACAGAAAATGTTCCATAAAGCATTTGCAATTTATGGCAAAGACTTCTCCTTTATACACAAAATGGTAATGCGTCAACTATTTGAAACACTAAGTCACCAAATATTAGAGATCACATTTGCAATTTGACATCTTCATATTTTCAGGTGAGAACAAAGTCCGTGTCACAGTGTATTGAATTCTACTACAACTCCAAGAGGCTTTCAGAGAAACAAAGGAAGCAGAGGGAGAGAGAAAAGGAAAGTTTGGAGGCAGAAAGACTTGCAGCCATCATCAGTCAGGTAGGACCGACATCACTTAAACTCCTGCAGATGAAACTTCTAAATATTTAATTCATTGTTTCAAAATTCACATTAGTGGTTCAGAACTTGATTATACAACAATATAATCACATATCCATGATATGCTTATATGTTGTTAATATGTAACTATGTCTTATGTGTTTTCCTCTAAACAAAAAAAAAAGTGTAGCAAGTATTTTACAGTACTTTAAAAATATTCAAAAATGTCTGTTAATGTTTTCAAACTATTATATTTGACTTACCAAAGTTACACAAATAGCAATTTCACATGTGTCACGTCCATAATGAAGCTTTTCCCTGATAACCACACTGAATTGAGCTAAACTGAACTGAACTTAAACACTGAAAACTGAACTGACACTGTTTCAATTTACTATGATCTTCTATGTGAAGCTGCTTTGACACAATCTACATTGTAAAAGCGCTTTAGAAAAAAAAGGTGAATTGAATTGAATCATAAATGCAAAAATGTCAAATAAAATAAAATCAAACATTATTATTTTATAGTGAGCTGACTCATTCTTTTGATTAGCAGTATTTCTTTTGGGATGTGCAGTTTAATTCACAGTTTATTTTGCTCATTTAAAATATAAAAATTTTTTACAGATTGATGTTTTTCTGATCCCATAACTCTGTGGTTGGTTGTTTTAATAGGCTTTAACTGAGCCAGAATCATGGCCAGAATGTGGCTGTCGAAACATTTGTTGCATTTACAATGTTTTGACCAGCAGGTGCCGCCAGCCGAATACATTTTCAAAGCAAATGGTTTTATTGACTCGAATTTTAGAAAAGGCTTATTTCAACACTGGCAATAAAGTGAAAACGTCTTTTTAATGTACAATATGTCTGAAAACTTGCCATAGTTTCTAACTGAGCCGCCACGTTGTCCAAAACTTTGAACGCTTCGGCATATAGTTTACGGTGGCCTGTAAACTGTGCTAAATACGTTTGAGAAATGTTTCCACAGTCCCTAACTTACATTTGACGTCCGTGTCCTTGTTTGTAAACCAGGCGAATTCAAGCAAATACCTTCATGATTCTCCGACTGCGATGTAGTAAACTTCACAAACTTGAGCCTCGTTTCGTGAGCGCGTAATGCCGCGCATGCGCGTCAAGCACAGTTTGGGCAAAGTAAATCACAGCAGACTACTTGTTTGGTGGAGGAAATGTTGTTTCTTCATCAGTGCCTATTTATATGTCCTTTAAAATGGTGTAATAGCCAGCAGCTTTCATCTTGAACATTATTTGGAAGACATTCTGACAATTTTTTTAAATGTAAGACTTGTTAAAACGTCCAATGGGGTATATTCACAAGGACTTTTAATTTAAGTCAGCCAGGCCCAGGGCTTCCGGTGAATTGTCATCCCATAGATAATCAGGTTGTTGCTAGATCGGATATGGATGCAGCTGGAAGTTAACAAGAATTATATTATTTATAAAATTTCCCATGTATTGTATGTTATTAACGTCTACCCCCACCCCAACCCTAAACCCAACAGACAGTACTGTAAAAATATTATTTATTGTTATACAGTGTAAAAAATGCTGCTATATTAATGTGCATATCGCACTTCCAGCCGGCCGCGTATCCGATCTAGACTTTACCAGATAAATGCTGTTTAAGATCCGATTTCTTTAAAAAAAAAAGAAAGAAAAACAGCAATCTCTGCCTGGCTGAGATATGATAAGTGGGTATCAGACCAAACAAGAAGCACTGCATTACAATCCATTTTTTTTAACCATGTCTTTAAAATATGGAAATTAATTTTACCCCAGCATATTCAATGGAATTTCTGCACCAGCCTGCTGCTAATGACAGTGCCTGCGTCTTTCGTCTCTTTTTACACTATAACAACCAAATGGATGCTTAAGTCTATTTATATCTGAACTACATTACAGCAATGATGCTGTAAAAGGAACCTTATGAAATTGAAAATAGTCACAAACATTTCACAGAAGTTCATCATTGGCTGAAAAACACTAGCTGTGCATATAGCCCATAAGTAACTGCAAAAAAATTTACATATACCACTTAATCTTTCACAGGTTGCTCCTGCTCCAAAGATGATTGTTAATCAAGCCAATCTTGACAGACTGATTAATACTGCATCACTTCCCACAAGCTTTCCCTGTAAACAGTGTGGAAAGTAAGTACCTATAGACATATTTTGCCTGTAATAAAATATTTAATTGGTTTGTCACAATGAAGATCATGGCTTTTAGCAAATGCATGCTTTTGTTAAACATGCCTTATGAAAATAAATGGATGGTTTTAAGTAGGGCTGTACAATATATTATTTCAGCATCAGTATCACAATATGATCATTCATCAAATCACATTGCAAGTATTTGCAATGTAATTTATAATTTTGCAAGTGCTTTTTGAGGCCTATGTGAGGGTTTTAAAAGCACTCAGGTCTAGGATGTAATGTTTTTAACTTTAACAATCAATTTAGTGGAATTTATGAAATTTGATTCAATTATTCTAAACCTGAATGCATTTAGTCTTCTCTAAACAATAAAATGCTAAATAGCATTGAATTGAGCTTTGAATTTAATATACAAATATAAAAAATTATATAATTATGCTTATACAAGATTTACTGCACTCACGTGCTATGCAAAAAAAATAATTGTATTTGATACACTTCCCAACAGAATCTTCCCAATCTAAAGTGGTAGGCATTTTACATGTGTTTTATTTTTCTAGAGAAATTGTATTTGTGAATCACAAAAAAAAACAAAAAAAAAATCCAGTATTGTGCAGCCCTAGTTAAGTTGTAAGTAACTTTAGTTAATTTGTTTTGTGACTAACCCAATAACACTTCAAATTGTCTTTTACAGGATGTTTTATAAAATCAAAAGTAGAAATGCTCACATGAAGATTCACCGGCAACAGCAAGAGGATTGGAGAGAAAAGTTACAGATAAACTCAAATCATCATCATAATCTTAACCTGACTAGAGCACTGACTCAGCCAAACCAACAAATTTTAACACAGACCCATCATCAGAATCATATCTTGACTCAAAGTCTCATTCAGAATTTGGTCCAGTCACAGACCCAGTTAGCTTTTCTTCAAAGCACAAAGACTCCGCATGCATGCCAAACTAGTAGCACCACTTGCATGGCTCCCACCCAGAACACACAGGTTGTGTCCAAAGCACCCCCTTTACCACTCCACACTGGACATCAGCAGACATGGAGCTCCCTGCATAGTGTAGAAACTAGTGGCCTTTTCTATAACAGGGGCTCATTGGTAAATGGACTGCATTTGGCCATTCAGGACAGTGTCAGTAAACCATGGACTGATACACAATAACTCACTTCTGCTAAACTGACTTGTACAGTGGTTTAAAGCCTTAAAAAAAAAAAAAAAAAAAAAAAAAAAAAAAAAAAA
>CAIGQZ010001108.1:5243627-5264484 GCA_903798205.1 Danio tinwini
ATATATATATATACCAAAACAATTCCAAATAAAACCGAAAACACACCAAAACAAATACATTTTAGAAGCATTTATCTGTGCATGATAATGGGTTTTACTAATTAATGTATCACTTAAAATTCAAGAAAAAACTTAAATATTTCTTCTTCAATATAATACTTGTAATAATACTAGCTACTGATGCAAAATAAAAGGGACGTGACAAAAAACAAAGCAACAACAAAACAAAAATGTGAATAAATCATATAAATGAAAATATCTCTTTAGATTCAACATCCAAGGATGAGAAAGTGTCACAGTCACATGTCATGCTTTTAGGAAATGCACCAAGCATGTGTTTTCTCTCTTTATTTTTCAAGCTTCATAAAGAACAACAGCCACTTTAAATCATTAATTGTTACATAAATCATTCTTAAGCTAAGAGAATCATATCGGCACATTTGACATGCCCATGTGAACATCATCACATCATTAAAGGGCATAATGTTTTGCACAGACAGAATGTGAATTAGGAAACCTAAATAAATGAAATTACAGCCTCTAGCGCAGTCTCTACACTGTAAATAAAATCCTGGTTACCTTAAATGTTTAAGCTGAATCAAATTTCCCTTATGAGTTCATTGAACTTATATTTTCCACTGTAAGACCCGATAAGTAAAGTTAACTCAAACTGTTTGAGGAAACTGATTGTGGCAAAGCAATTAAGTTTTGAAACTGTATGGTTTGAGTACTGTAAACTACATGACTATGACTATATATAGAGTCATACACATATTATTTGTGTTGATAATTCGTGTTGTCAAACTTTTCGAATATTAGTAACTTAAACATTTTAAGTTCAGTAATCAAAGTCCAAACAACTAGCTACTCAAATGGTCTGGTATTCCTTCCAGATTTAGAGTTAAGTTAACAAATAATATAATTCATTCATTTTCATTCATTCATTCACTCATTCGTTTTGAGTTCTGCTTAATAAAATCAATTCATGAGTTATGATAACTCTTTTTCATTGAGTCAAAGTAACCTTTTTAAAAATGATAAGTTAAACTAACTTATTTCATTTAGTGATTTTGACTGTTAGGTTTTTACAGTGTGTTAAACTGACTTAAAACAGCTTGTGTAACTTATAAAATTAAGTTAGAACATGATTAACTTAGTTTAATAAGTTACAATGAACTTAAAACATATGCTGTCATGACTAATTGATCATATATATTTTTTACAGTGTAGTTTTGCTGAATCAGAGTGAAAACATAAAGAATGATCTGTGTAGAAATGGATGAATGGATATATTTCAGAAGCCAATTGAAAGGTTTTACTGAATGGGATTATTCTGGCATCTGCAGATTCGATGGATTAATAGTCTAACTGTGCTTCTCTTTATAAACCTTCTCACACTGAAGGTCCAGTGTGAATTATATGCATTGATAAATAAACAGTGGGTGGTTATTGAGCTCTTTCTGTAAAGCTTGACAGAGAAAATACAAATGTCCTTGTCTGAACAACACAACATAGCTATTTTGTGAAGTGGTGTGTGTGTGTGTGGGGGGGGGGGGGGGTTGACTGTCTGTCATCTGTCAGAGAGGAAGTGAAATCATTTCAAAATGTGATCATCCAATAACATACCAATGGGGGAAGGGGGGGGGCAGATGCGAGACTGTGAGAATATGAAGTCATTTTGGTCTTCACAAACATTTTATTCAAAACCAGAAGTAGCATTCATGACTAAAACCCCTTGTGAGAAAAAGAGGAAGAAACTACCACCAATTATAATAAAAACATCACAGAGCCTCTCAAACTTACAATATTCTGAGAAGTGATTAAAAGCGAAACAGTGATATTATTACATTGAGTGTTCAGTCTTCCATCAGTACAATTAAGATTCCTGATCAAAACAAAACGTACATGTTGTGCTCTGTCTCGCACAGCATATTTATTTGTAGCTCCACTTGTAGACAATACACATTCCACTCAATCTCTACTGTGCGGCTGCTATTGTCTTCACTTCCTGTTGTGGGCAACAGGGTGACATGACATCACTTTGCTTGATATGTGCAGTGAGTCATTTGTCTGCCTACTGTTGAATTCTTGTCAACACAGAAATCAGCACTGCTTTGGACCAATATGCATATTGACTAATAATATAGGGGGAAATGATTGACCTTCTATGATAAACAGATGAAACAATTAGCCAATGTGAGATGTGCAAATGTACTATAAGGCAAATTATGGTTTGATGGTTTTGGAGCAGGGTTGAATTTTTTTTTGGGAGGTAAATTAATCATAGGCCTAGTGTAAATATAATGTTTGAAGCAAAATAATAATTTTATTGTTATTTGTAAATCATTATACAAATGGTAATCTATACATTTAAAACAAAGTTACTTTTACCATTGGCTAATACAACTATGGCTAATTTTCATAAGAAAACGATTTACCTAATTGGCCTCAAACTTAAACTTAATTCACAGTTTCATGTTTTAAGCATGGTGGCTCAGTGGTTAGCACTGTAGCCTCACAGCAAGGTCACTGGTTTGAGAGCTAGGTCTGTGGGCATTTCTATGTGGAGTTGCATGTTCTCCCTGTGTTGGCGTGGGTTTCCTTTGGGATGCTCCAGTTTCCTCCACAGTCCAAAGACATGCGCTACAGGTGAATTGAATAAACTAAATTGGCTGTAGTGTACGTGTGTGAATGAGTGTGTATGGATGTTTCTCAGTACTAGGTTGCAGCTGGAAGGGCATCTGCTGTGTAAAACATAAATGTTGGAGTTATGCTGGACATAAGTTGGTGGTTTATTCTGCTGTGGCGACCCCTGATGAACATAGGGACTAAACTGATAGAAAATGTATTAATGAATGAATATTCTTGCTAATGTAGCCTAACTTTGCTATTCAGCTTTTGGCAAATGTAGTGTTGCACTATTATGTGCAAAACATTGTATAGTAGATACAAAAAAGTGTATGATAAAACTGTCTGGTTATTATAGGATAGAAATCTAATATATGGCAACACATGCAAATTATATGCACACAAGTTCATGTTTGGATTAACAATAGGCCTATATATAATATATACTAGTGGAATTACAAATGTTCCAACTTTAGCTACAATTATACATGTCCAAACGTATGGCCATACTGTATATCAGATTTCCATACGGGTTTGGTGTTTAAAAAACATTATATACAGTGTTGGGGGTAATGGATTAAAGTAACGCGAGTTACATAATAATATTACTTTTCGAAGTAACGCGTTACTTTAAAAAATTAAGTAAAATTATTTTAGTTACTTTTTTAAAAATGTAACGTGAGTTACTTTTTAGTTTAGTTGATTCACTTTTTAAAAATTGCTGAATTAAAATGAATGTCACGTTAAATCCCACATGCAATGAGAGAATGCAGGAACAGACAGAAATGAAGATGGCAGAGCCTTACATTTCTGAGATGGAAATATTTAAGAAAGGGAAAAGAGGATTATCTGGACAGTGATTTTACTTTTTAATAAGACAAAAAGTACAAAAGTAGCAAACGCATTGCTTTAAAATGTAAAGAATCTGTTTTTAATTAGAGCTCTGGGGTCAGGAAGTTCTCAGAAGATAACATTATCCTACAATAATTCTTTTTTTTTTTCTCTCTATTTAAAAAAAAAGAAAAAAAAAAGTTCTGAAAGAGATCAAGCCTCAGCCAGGTCAGAAAAAAGTAACACAAAAGTAACGTACGCATTACTTTCTATAATAAGTAACTACGTAACGTAACTAGTTACTTTTTCGGGGAGTAACTTAATATTGTAATGCATTTTCAAAAGTAACTTTCCCAACACTGATTAGATTAGATTCAACTTTATTGTCATCACACATGTACAAGGAAACGAAATGCAGTAAAACATGCTCCAGGTGAGGCTCGAACTCACAACCTCGGCATTGCTAAGCAATGTACTGTCTTATAAGTACCGCGCGCTGACCGATTGCGCCACTGGAGCTGACAAAAATGTCTGAAATGTACAAACCAATATCCAAGATCTCCTGTCGGGTGTACGATGTAAAGGCATTATTGTTCTGCACGAACAGACCCAAAATGAGCAGGAAAAATACTGCAAAATTGCAGAAACTGAAAAGATGCCGAACCTCGCGATGTGTACGTGCCGCCATCTTGGTCAATATTTAAGGTAGGCTAATAATGACTCAACAACTGTGTTGGATTTGTTTTATGAAATAATTGATGTAATATGGCGGCACGGGGGCTCAGTGGTTAGCACTGTCGCCTCACAGCAAGAAGATCACTGGTTCGAGTCACGGCTGGGCCAGTTTCATTTCTGTGTGGAGTTTTCATGTTCTCCCCGTGTTTGTGTGGGTTTCCTCCGGGTGCTCACAATCCAAAGACATAGGGTATAGGAGAATTTGGTAAACAAAATTGGCCATAGTGTATGAGCGTGTGAATGAGTGTGGGTGTTTCCCAGTGCTGGGTTGAGGCTGGAAGGGCATCTGCTACGTAAAACATATGCTGGAATAGTTGGCGGTTCATTCTGCTGTGGTGACCTCTATAGAGACTAAGCCGAAGGAGAGTGAATGAATGAAAGAATGAATGATATGATGTCTCAAACGTTACTTTCTTAAAATATTTAACAAGCTATTTGGGTAAGCTATTTTACGTTTTCTTTTGACCGAACAAATGTTGATGATCCCTTATTGCTCCCATCTAAGCGTCGTTAAAATACCAGCGCGAGAAATACAAATAATACCGTGTAATTCTCCACCAGAACCCGTGGAGGAAAAACATTAAGATGAGGGATTATTGCTCGCGTTATCAATTTCCAAGAAGAATGATACAATGAGGAAGACAAAGACGTGGACGAGGAAATAGGCGTGACAGTGCTTACCAGAATTTGCATGGGAATACGTTATTTACAGCAGATTGGTTTGCGTGTCCATCAGGGTGCATGCAAACATGAGTTCTGGTGTAAGTATATGCAAATCAGCCTGCTTGCATGCATTTTTAAGTATTATGCAACACCTCATTATTTATATAACTGTTTGAATAGAATTAATTTGACGGACTTAAACGATATTGCAGAGCTCAAATAATGATCATGAATTACACGATTTAATCTAAACTCATATACTCACGATAAGGATTTTATTTTCTCAACCCTATGCTGGTAAATGACAGCTTGCTGCCGTTGCCTAGTAACGAAGCAGCGATCCCATAGGTAGTTGAAGGCTTCATCAAATCCTGTCGTTCACCATTCAGCGGTTATAAACAGATTGTTATGTCATGTAAATTGTGTCCATTATAATAATGATGTAGGCTAAACTGTTTTGCCTTTTGTGATAGATGCAGGAACAACAACAAAGGACGAAGCTTCAGCACTTCCTGTCGGAGCTTGCAATATTGGGTTCCTTACAGGTGGGCTTCTGTTGGAGTAACGATAACCAAAACTGCACTAAATATTTGAGGTAATTAAAGATAATCTCTGTTTTCAATGCCTCTTATGTTGGTCTGCAGGGCTTTCATTATTTTCAGCCCTGGCTAAGAGGAAGAGAGGAACTTCTGCTGACTGTGGTCAATGATGACTTGGTGGGTGTTTCTCTGTTTATCCTTCTTCATTTGCTGCCCCATCCTTTTTATGTACTCAAAAATGTGTAAGATATTTGGAGTCACCAATACATTTAGAGAATTTAAAGGGATAGTTCATCCAACAATTAAATTAAATAATCTGCCATCATTACTGAAAGTAGGCTAAAGGGTGTATAAGTATTCATTTTGGGGTGAAATATTCCTTTAAAGTCCCCCTAAAATTAAAATGACATTTTTGAATGTTACCTTTAGTTATATTTACCTTTAAGTTAGTGTTCTCAAAACAAAAACAAAATTCAAATTTTGAAGATAAAAGCATTCAAAACATGCAGTTTCTTACTTCTACCAATATTGATACATTTTTTATGACATTACAGTCTACTTCATCTACTCTTCAGATGATTTGACTACAAATGCTATCTGAAGCAGTGATTAACAGTGTCAATTACAGTGTAAAATAAAAATATGCTTTCCATTTGAGTGAATGAATTCTGGTTTCATGGCAATTTAACACAAACTGCTGAAAAATAACCTATTGGGCTCATTTGAATTCTGTGAGTGCTGTATTTCAAAAATGACACACAGTCAGTCAAACTCAGAGCTGTTAGTTTAGACTGTTGCTGTCAAATTTAGGTGCGGCTTTAGCATAATGACTGACTGATAGAGATATGACATAGACAACATTTTTATTAGCTTATTTATGTGAATTACTTTACATTATGACTATTGTCTATGGTTTAGGGGCAGGTGTTCCTAAACTTTTCAGCCTGCAACCCCCAAAATAATATTTCCAGTGACTCGCGACTAATTCCAGTGACTCCACTATTCTCTGAGGTGGAAATTAACATACAAACATTGCACACAACGGTGCTTACACACCAATAGGAACTATATAAGCACGAGCATATTTATAACACAAAAAATGCAACAGTCAAACAACCATATAATTTTTCATAGTCATTATTCGTTTGTTTCATGAGAATGGTGGGCACAATGTTCACAGCACAAGACTATTGTTGGTTTAATTTTGAAGACCAACATTTGGAGATCATCCTCCATGTTCAGTTGTAGCCTTTATTTTTAATGTATGCGAGTGCGGTAAAGGTGTCAAAGTTAAACACTGTGCCGTAAACTCAATCTGCTGTAACTAACGCTATTGGTATGTCATTAGTCTAGCCTAATAATCCCAGGGGTTGCAATCCAATTGAGAAAAAAATTGAAAAGCTGATGGCATTTTATTTGCATGGTATTTTTTTATTTAACTATTAAATTATTAGTAATTCTAATAGTTTAATAACATAAACATAATAATGACCCCCACTTTGAGAACCACTGGTTTAGGGGATACCTGATATGTCTAGCCCTGTCTTCATGTTTCAGTTGAAATTGGCATCGAACACACATTGAACCAATCTGTGCATTAAAAGGCACTTCAGTGGAACTTTAAACATACTATTACTATTATAAAGAGCCAAAACATGACAACCTGCATAATAAACTGTTGGTCTACTGTCTGTACTACGATTGGGCTGAATCATGGACAGTTTGAGACCCCTGAATATGTTCTGTGGTATGTGACACCAAGACTCTATCAGCAGAATCTTTCAAGTCCCATTTTAAAGTGGAGCCACTGTGGATTCAATTGTTGGTCTAGCACATACCACAGATTTAACTGAGATCTGGGGAATTTGGAGGCCAGGACACCTTGAACTCTTCATCATGTTCCTTAAACCATTCCTGAACATTGTGTGCTGTGTGGCAGAGACCAATATCCCGCTGAAAGAGGCCATTTCCTGCAGTGAAGGCCATTGTTGTGGAGGGGTGTTGCTGGTCTGCACCAATGTTTGGGTTTCTTGAAAATTTATGTCCACATGAATAAGACTGGTTTCCAGGCAGAACAATGCTTGATGCATCATCAATACAAGAAAACAGGCTTCATTGGATCAAGCGACCTTCAACAACTTTATTATCCAGATCCAATGCTTTGACCAGTGTAGGTGATTTTGATGGTGAACCATCATGCACTCTGATTGGCCTATGGCTACGCAACACTGTATATTGTGATACATAAAAATTTTGTGTGCCACAGTAGATCTTCTACTGGCTCAGACTATTCAGTTCTGCAATATATCAATATATTGAACATGCATGATAGTTTTATGGTGGGCTCTTCAACATATTGTGAATAATTATATATTATTTCAACATTTAGTTGGCCTTTTATAAATATTCAGATATTTATATTGGCAGTGGTGCATCAAAGCACTAAATGCTCGAAGTCTAAATCGGAAATTTATTTTTAACTAACTAATTAATTAACATTTTTATGCTAATCTAGCTTATGACATGCATGAGATATTAATTGAAAATGCTAGCATTAGTTATTGTACTCTATCTTCCTTTTGCTATTAATTTCTTTTTAAACATTTGTATTTTTGTTATTATACCTTTTAAGCCTTAGCACAATGGGGTTTATTGTTTGGGCTTACCTCCAGCATTTTTTGAGAAGTTTTTCAACATTGATATTCATTGAAAACAGAAATACACCAGTACAATTGGTGCAACTTCACTCTTATGACACTGACTTGTTGCACAGAAGAAGTCACCCTAATGCCTTTTCTTTATGTGTTTATAGTGTAAGCCTTTCTTCTTCTATTAAACATCCTCCACTACAGCACACATATGCTGGTCAAGAGTTTGTGGAAAAAAGTTTCAAACCATAAAAGAAAATGAAGTGAAATGAAACTCATCATTGATTCATATTGGACTGAGAGCCACCAAGCCATGTTCTACTTCAGCAGCTCATCCACATGAACAAAAGGCCAGCTTTTACTGCAGCACATCAAACAAAAAAACAACCTGAGATATTTTTTAAATGACACTTTTATTTTTCATTCATTACTTATAGCATTAATTACTTAAAGCATTCAATATTTATTTCTTATTTTTTGTTTGTGGGGTTGATTTGGGTTGGGATAATTTTATGTTTGTTTACATAACTGTATTCTGTTATTATCCTGTGTGTTTGAAACCAGCAGATTACACTATGCATTTCACATGTATTTCACAAAAAAAGACACCTTTTTTTGCAAGGTGTTTTGTATGGCTGTGTGCACACTCACATTAGTGATCTTTGTTCGTCACAAGGCTTTGGTGATATTCATGCTCAGTAATTGTCCTGGTGTTCACAAGCCTTAAAGTAATCTTTTTGGCAGCTTAGGGCATTATCATGATAATACCATATATGGTAATAAAAGCTTCAGCAAGTATTGCAATAAAAAAATTGAATAGCCATCATTAGGCATTCAGGATAGCCTTTGTTGCATCAGCTTTAGGTGCCCAACAACACCCTGTCTCTAGTTGTGTTTTTTCCACTTCAAAACCGCTGTTGACCAGGATCAATAATTTCAGAAATACTTTGACCCAGTCGCCTTGTCATAACAATTTGGCCCTTGTCAAAGTC
Source organism: Danio tinwini (assembly GCA_903798205.1). NCBI lineage: Eukaryota > Metazoa > Chordata > Actinopteri > Cypriniformes > Danionidae > Danio > Danio tinwini. Next base: position 5,252,664 of record CAIGQZ010001108.1, read on the forward strand.
ACTTGGATCATTTTTTCTCCCTCTTACTCCTGCATACGACACTAATTCTGAGATCTGATTATTTGTTTACCATCCAGTCTACCTAGATATTTACAATCTCCTTGATAGGAGACTATCAGTGATATTCACTTAACATTTCATTGGTTATATAGGCTGAATCATTGAATATCCCACCAAGCAATGTTGTGTTAAAGAGACATCTAATAGATGTCCAAACATAGGCGCAATAGCTAAAACGAGGCTAAAATTGGGCTGTTACTGAAAATCAAAAAGACATCTAACAATAGTCCAAAAATAGGCTAGTCATCAAATTTACAGGAATAAATGACTACACATGTGAAGTCAGTCTAATCTGTCTTTTTGACAACTAGTCTATTTTTGGATTATTGTTACACATCTATTAGATTTTCACTGACAGCCCAAATTTAGCCTTGTTTTAGCTATTGCGTCTATGTTTTTATGTCTATAGGTGTCTAAACACAAAAAATGGTTGCTGGGATCAAGTTCATCTCAAGCTCATATATTATATTTGATGGTTCTGTCTTTCCTGCTTTTAGAGATGGCGTTCTCCTGGGTTTCCTGTGTCTGTGGCCTCCACCTTCAACAGCTCAACCTTCAGCAGCAGTTACAGTCTGGACAGTGACTATGCCAGCTCTCCTTTAGCAGGAGAAGAGCCGATTCCACAACAACATCAACAGACACCAGAGGCCACACCGCAGCAAACTCCCAGCAGGTGGAGAGAAAACGTTTTTACACTGTAGCAGTTGTGACCTGTATAGTGCTGTATATCAATTATTTTTATTATTCATTATTATTATTATTATAGGAGTGTTGATTCTCATCTTCTCCCAGCCTCACCCAGTGAGAGAGAGATCTCCGTTCCTGTAAGTATCACTTCAGACTTCACAGTTTAAGGACAACACACATTTTAAAACACTCTTCAAAGTTTTGATGATCAGTAAGATTTAAAATGTTTATGGAATTAATATTGCAGTAATTCAAAGTCTTTTCTGTTGTAATATACACTCACCAGCCACTTTATTAGGTACCTTACTATTAGATACTAAGGAACTACCTTACTAGTACCGGGTTGGACCTCCTTTTTTCTTCAGAACTGCATTAATCCACCGTGGCATAGATTCAATATACTGTATATATATATGTATATATATATATATATATATATATATATACATATACAGTATTTTCCATAAATATAAATTTTTCATAAATATACAGGAAATATTCCTCAGGGATTTTGGTCCATATTGACATTTGCGTATCACGCAGTTGCTGCAGATTTGTCGGCTGCACATCCATGATGCGAATCTCCTGTTCCACCACATCCCAAAGGTGCTCTACTGGATTGAGAACTGGTGACTGTGGAGGCCATTTGTGTACAGTGAGCTCATTGTCATGTTCAAGAAACCAGTCTGAGATGATTCGCGCTTTATGGCATGGCGTGTTATCCTGCTGATGATGGGTCATCAGAAGATGGGTACACTGTGGTCATAATGGGATGGACATGGTCAGCAACAATACTTTAGGCTGTGGTGTTGACGCGATGCACAATTGGTACTAATGGGCTCAGAAATATAAAATATCCCCCACACCATTACACCACCACCACCAGTCTGAATTGTTGATACAAGGCAGGATGGATCTATACTTTCATGTTGTTGACACCAAATTCTAACCCTACCATCTGAATGTTGCAGCAGAAATCAAGACTCATCAGACAGGAAACGTTTTTCCAAGCTTCTATTGTCCAATTTTGGTGAGCCTGTGTGAATTGTAGCTTCAATTTTCTGTTCTTACCCAGTGTGGTCTTCTGCTGCTGTAGCCCATCCGCCTCAAGGTTTGATGTGTTGTGCGTTCAGAGATGCTCTTCTGCATACTTCGATTGTAACGAGAGGTTATTTGAGTAACTGTTGCCTTTCTATCAGCTCAAACCAGTCTGGCCATTCTCCTCTGACCTCTGGCATCAACAAGGCAATGGCACTCACAAAACTGCCGCTCACTGGATATTTTCTCTTTTTCTGACCATTCTCTGTAAACCCTAGAGATGGTTGTGCGTGAAAATCTCAGTAGATCAGCAGTTTCTGAAATACTCAGACCAGCTCATACAGTATGACACCAACAACAATGCCACGTTCAAAGTCACTTGAATCACCTTTCTTCCCCATTCTGATGCTCAGTTTGAATTGCAGCAGATTGTCTTGACCATGTCTATACTGTATGCCTAAATGCACAGGTGGATAGGTGTACCTAATAACGTGGCCGGTGAATGTATTTATTTATTTTTTATTCATTTGATGCAAAGGCGAGTTTTCAGGAGCCATTACTACAGTTACTATTATAAGTTTATTATAAAATATTTAATATGCATAATATTGAAGGGATAGTTCACCCTAAAAATGGAGTTTCTATCAATAATTGTTCCAAACCCCTGAGACTTTTCTTCATCTTTGAAACAAAAATGAACATACTTTGGATGAAATTCGAGAGCTCCCTTATCCTTCATAGACATCAATAGTCCCGACTCAGTCAAAGTCCAGAAAGGTGCCATAAAAGAAAAGGTACCAAAGTTCAGAAGGTAGCAAAACAATCCATGTGTCTTTAGTGGTTCAGTCAGAATATCATGAATAATGACTTTATTCAACAGTTTCTTCTCAGTGTCAGTATAGGGCGCACATTCATGAGTTTTCTCATGAAGTATTCTCGTTGCTTCATAATATTCTGATTGAACTACTGAAGCCATATAGTCTGTTTTGAGGATGTTTTTTGGTATTGTTCTGAACTTTGAATGAGTCATGAACATTGCTGTCTATGGAAAATGAGGGAGCTCTCAAATTTCATCTATAAATCTTAATTTGGGTTCTGAATACAAATGAGGGTTTGGGTTTGGAAGACATGAGGGTGATGAATTAATAGTTATTCATCTAATATTCTCTTCTGATTTTGGGAATAATTTAGAGTTATGGTTGGGTTTAGGGGTAGGGAATTGGTGTGGATTACATTTTGAACAAAGATGATGTTCCAGGATCAACATACTGTAGATGGCAAAATCATGATGTGCTCAATAAGTAAGTTTCATTTTTGGGTGAACTAACCTTTTAATGTTTGTTAATGTTTGAACATTAAGAATGTTCACTGTTTTTAATGCAGAGATCTTTACTGTCACATTTGATCAGTTGAATCCTGAATAAAAGCATTGTTTAAGAACTAAATATTGCATAAACTGCATTTTCCCTCCGACCTCCCTCTGAAGTGTTCGAGATCAAGAAAGCATTTCTGATTGTCTTGCAGTGGCCGAGGCTCTTCAGACTGTTTTTTTTTCATCATAGGAAATGAACTGCACCCTGTTCCTGTTAGCTGGCTATGCCAAGTATGGGCAACCGTATGCCTGGATTCGTTCCAATCATGAGCGCCTAGTAAACGTTGGAGGAACTGATACTCTAGTCAAAGATACACCTATGAAGCTCAAGTCCATCACAGATTGGCTTTCATCACCTCAAGGTTTTAACATCTGTATTTAAACGTCAACGAGTTTTATTGGCCATAATTGTATCATAAACACAGTTTCTTCATGTTCCTGGCTCAAGGACTGGAACATTTTATAGTCATTTCTTTTTACAAGGTTAGAGGTTACGTATGAATGCCTTACTTTTCTCTTTACTTATCACTGTCAAAGAAATCTGTTGCCCCATTTTTTTGACTCAAATTAACTTCTTGTCATCTCAACTTTTCAAAACATTTGTTGTCATCACTTTTTGTATTATCATGTATTTGATTACAAATAGTTTGACGATACACACTGATGCATGTGAACAATAACTCCAGTGATCAAAGTATATCCTCACGTAGATATAATTAGACATGGCTCTTCCAAAGCTCTCTTCTGTGCTGTAGGAACTCATGTATGGGATGTAGTGAGTGAGCTGGTGGGACTGTGCACCATGCCGCCTCCGGACAACCCCTTCTCTCTGGACATGCGTTACCTCCAAACCCTGTCCCTCCCAGAGCGTTTCCTGGTCACTGGGGCCCTTCTGAATTTCCTGGAGATGATTGTGGTTCAGGGAAGTCGAGAGGAACCGTTCTATGATCTGGGTGAGCACAGAGCTTGAATTTCTTTAGTAAACTGAAGTCCGGGAAATCTTGGATCCGAACACATTGAATGATCTTTTGTCATTGTGCTCGTAAGATAAGGAGTAAAACAATCTAACAATATAAACATGGCAAAGTCTTGCTTGCTTCAGACGTCCTTTGTCTGTTACATACTGTACACTCATTTACTCTCACAGAATTACATAAAAAAAATAAGTTCACCCAAAAATGAAAATTCCATTATTAATTACTCTTTCTCATGTTGTTGCAACCCCCTGAGACCTTTGTTCATCTTAATAATAATAATAATTCCTTACATTTATATAGTGCTTTTGTTGACACTCAAAGCGCTTTACACATTTTTTTAGGGGAATCTCCTTATCCACCACTAGTGTGCAGCATCCACCTAGATCAGGGGTCACCAAACTTGTTCCTGGAGGGCCGGTGTCCTGCAGATTTTAGCTCCAACCCTAATCAAACACACCTGAACAAGCTAATCTAGGTCTTAGTAGGTATAATTGAAACACCCAGGCAGGTGTGTTAAGGCAAGTTGGAGCTAAACCCTGCAGGGACACCGGCCCTCCAGGACCGAGATTGGTGACCCCTGACCTAGATGATGCGACGGCAGCCATGTTTCACCAGATCGCAGAGTGATGAAGCCAATTACGAGGCAATGATGGACCGAGGCCAGTGGGCAAATTTGGCCAGGATGCCACGGTTAAACCCCTACTCAGCACCTTGATGTAACGTCTCATCCAAAAGACTGCGCTCACTGAGCAGTATAGAGTCTTCTACACTACACTGGGGCGTTAGGACCCACACAGACCACAGGTTGAGCGCTCCCTGCTGGTCTCACTAACACCACTTCCGGCAGCAACCTAGCTTTCCCATGTGGTCTCCAATCCAGGTACTGACCTGGCGCAGACCTGCTTCAGTGAGCAACCACATGAGAGACCAGAGAGCTAGCTGCCGGCAACCTTTAGAAACCAAATGAAGATATTTTAGATAAAATCTTAGAGCTCTCTGATCCTTCATAGACAACAAATTTGTGAGATTTTCAAAGTTCAGAAAATGAACTCAATATGAACTCAAAACATTGTCATAACATTCAGTGGTTCAACAGTAATTATATGAAGCTCCAAGACTCTTGTGTGCCACAAAAAAACCTGTAAAAACTACTTTGTTCGGCTATGTCCTTTCTTCAGCTGCATCAGGTCCAGGTAGACATTTACTTGGGGCAATACAACGATTGCATGTTGCACTATTGAGTCAGTACCTATTGTCCAGAGTTAACATTCACCCTGACAACCTGAGAAGATAGAGATATTAGCTAAAGTCATATTTACAGGATTTGTTTGGCACACAAAAGATTTCATGAAGCTTCATATGATTACTGTTGGACCACTGAAGCCACATGGAATGTTTTGACAATGTTTTTGATGCCTATACTGCAATTTTAACATATTATGACCACTCTGTCTATGGAGGCTCAAAGAACTCCTGGATCTCATCTAAAATATCTTTGTGTTCTGAGGATGATTTTTCAGAGGATTCGTTCACCTCAAAATTTGAATTAATCTTATGATGGTGTAAATATATATGACTTGCATTCATCTTTGGGACACAAATGAACATATTCCTAAATCTGAAAGATCTCTGTCCTTCCATTGAACAGCTATAGACCCAAAACTCTGATGCTGCCAAACAGAAGTAGATTTTATCAAGCAGTTTAGCTAAATCTTGTGAAGAGAATTTATGATTGCATTGTTTTGGCTTTGTTCAGATTTAAAAATTGATCAGAGAGAGACAAAGGCAATCGCTTGATCCACAAGGACATACCTCAGTGTTTCTTGTATAAGCTCAAACATGCTGGTGTGATACACAAGAATGAGAGTTTAGAGTAAATATACTTTCAATAGAGGTACAGAAAGATAACTTCCGTTTCAAATAGAAACAAATTTCTGGATTTTGAATCATATTAGGGTGGGTATGTAACAGAATGCAGGTTACTGGTTTGTGTAAAATTGTTTTTATGATTGTCCTGTAATACACCAATGTTTCTGCTTTGTTTTTCAGTTGTGGCAGAGCTGAAGCCATTAAGACAGCTTCATTTTCAAAGCCTCTCTGAGATCAGGAAATTTCAATGCAGTGACAGAACATCAGACCCCTTAAATGCCAAGCTTCAAGATGAGAAGTGACTCTTAATTTACATGCTTTGGGTTTACCATTTGGCTAAGATAATCAATGCTTGCTCTTTTTGTTTTTGATATTAAGGACCATTTATTTATGTACAGTATAAACAGAGGTTGAATGGTCGTTAGCCCTACATCTTCAAGCTCCAAAATATCAGCCATAGCTTGTTTTTGTGAACACCTACACGTCTGTGAAAAGTTATGAAGTATGAGTATTTTAATCCCTTGCATTAAAAGATTTGCGCCCCATGACTTCCACAGAAACTGCTCTCTCTCACTGTCCTGAAAGTTAAGAAAACAACTAGTCTTTAAAAAAGTATTGAGAGTTTGTGTGTTTGATTAAACACAATAGAAGGCACAAATGTTTAGTGTATAAAAAGTTTAATATTCCATAAAATACATTTAATATTTAAATATGTACACACAAATGGACTTAAAACAAGGTACAATATTCATAGAACATTACACACCTCATAAAAGCAGACAAAAGAGATCCAACAACAGATCCAAAGTCTTTGTAGTGCGATACGGCTTTAAGTTAAATCTTTAAGGATAAAACTTACAAACAAAAACACATCAGGCAGAATATTTAATACCATGAGGCACTGATTGTATACTACAATGAAACATCATGTCATTCTCAGTAAGTGTATGTAACAGTGTGAAGGAAACAGCTACTTGGTGCATGACAAGTCTTTGTACTTTAAAATCTCAATTGTTCCAGTCATGAGAAGCAGGGAGTTATTGGTATATGCATTGAAAAATGCTTCTTTGGGCCTTATTTCTACACATCACTGCAGTGTATAAGTGCTGCTTTTCAAGGACATTACACTTTATACAAGCACACCTTTGAATCAATCAGCAATGTGATGTCATGAGCTGTTGCCTGGAGACAGTGACTTCTTTTTGGTGAAAAATGGACTAAGACTTGCTGTTATAGAGAAAACAGGAGGGGGAGGGTGCCATAATGGCCTCAAGAACTGCTGGAATGCAGGTGCATAGAGGAAACCTCTCATTTTAAGAGCAGAGCAATACAGCACAAACTCTCCTCTTCATTACGGAACAACTTGAAAGACTCAAGCTGAGGTAGAACCAGACAAAGCAGGATATGGCTACGACAGACCACTAGAAACTGTAATCTAGGTACCTCAGTTTACACTTACTCCTGATACCAAACTAATTTGGCGTAAAGAACACACCTTACTCATGTCTAACTGTTTCAATGAGGGTGTAAAATCAAATACGATTCAACTTTCATTAGATTTGGCCATAAGGAGGAGTATTCCAAAGCATACAGTAGTTCAGAATAGAGCTGACTGTCTTTGACACCCTTTATAACATTAAAAAGCTAAACTACCTTTGTGCGTTTGAAAAAAAAAAAAAAAAAACACTTTCAAAAGCTCTGACTGCAACGTCCTGCCACTGTTTACCATCATGCATCCACCCACTTTCCACACAGATCTGTCTTGACAGCTCTAATACAAACAAAAGGGTCTGATTGCTCATCAGTAATGCTGACAAAATACCCAGACATGTACACAGAGGAGGAGACTGACGAGAAACAACCAACTCTGTAAAGCATACATGGGTTTAAACCTAGATTCCAGTTCAGCTCAGAGGCTGAAGTTTAGTTTTAGTCCTTAAGCTAAACTGAGAAATGAAATCCAGCTTGATTGGATCCATCAACTTCTTAAACCAAAAAGATAAAAAAGGCATTATCTCTGGAAAACTATATAGTTTATCACTTTGGTAAATCAGTAAACTCAAATGTGGTGGCTGTTCCGATACACACACACACCACACAAACCTGAGTTACAAACTCTATCAAAGCTGAAAAGTTCCACTAGTTGGAGGTGTGGTTGTCCTTTTCCTCGCATTCAATGCTGGAAATTCCAGGCATCACAAAAATGGATGCGGTCAATGTTCAGAGTGTGAGCTGGACTTTCAATTCCAGACATCACTGGCAGAACCTCTTCTGCTGACGGTACGGAGAGGGCTACGGGACACTGACCCCCTCTTCTTCCAACGCACTGCAACACAACATATAAAACAAAATATGGTTAAACTGATAAAAAAATGAAATAAAATCAATTTAAGATCCCGATGAGTGAATTCCACATTGCTCTTGTTTACATTAATAAAATGATCTGCCAAATGCATTAAAGTCAACCAAGTCTAAAGTTGATCAATTCATGCATTTAATAGAATTCAACCCATGACCTTAGCATTGCTAGCACAACGAGCAACAGCAGAGTGCCCAATCCTGCTCCTCCATGGAAAAATTCCTTGCAGAGTTGAGCTCCAAAACACTCTTGCCTGGTATATTCTAGTAATCCTGAAAAACTTTTTTTCAGGTGGCTGAGGTCTGTTGAACTAGAGCGAGAATTATGCCAGGTTTAGACCAAATGTTATCAGGAGACCATCAGGACTAGTGATCATTTATAAAGGAGTTAGGACATAACTTAAATAATTGCATTATAACATGTAGAGCCAACTGATGCCATGTCTGGGACACTTTCTTATGTCCTGACTAAAGCTATACGCTTAAACGCTGAGATGTTTTAATCCAACCTTGGGTCAAATATGAACAAACCCAACCATTTAGTTAATTTTTAAGTTACATTTTTTATCCAGCTGTTGAGTTTGACCCTATTTGAAATAAAACAACCCAGCATTTTTTAGAGAGTATATGGTCACACGTGTGATGCTGACCAATAGAATATATTATTTTGGTGCAGTTTTAAATCGTGGTCATAAGCATTGATGCAGCGTGGTGGATTTACAAAATGGAAAAAATAAAAAATAAAAATAAAAAAAGTTCAGCCTAGTTCTACCTTCCTGATATCTCATTAAAGATAACAAGCAATGATTGGTTAGGCAGCAATGTGAAGTTTGAGGTGTTTCACTAAAGTATGGATTAGCTTTCCCAGTTACACAATGAAGAAAAAAACACATTACTCCAATCCTACACTCTTTAAACTGACTGCTTGTTCATTTTAGATTAGATAAAAAAAATAAAATAAAAAAACTACTTCCCGTTTTAAGATCTCTAAAAAAGTACAACTCCTATTTATCTCAGTGAGCAACTGACTTTGTATCAGCCTATCAAATGTATGTCTAAATCAAGACTCTGATCTAGAGGAGATTGTGCTTTCTGTATCGCCACACCCAGGCGTTGAAATGCCTTACCACTATTGATAAGACAAGCTTCTTCTGTCGATATCTTTAAGTCTAGATTAAAGACTTTGTTGTTGGAAAGCACTTTGGTTATAAATAAAATTGTCAGTCTTTAACATAAAAATTTAAGAGTCAATATTGAATAATTTAACAGCGACTATCATGATGGACAAAAACATTGTAAAATCTAAACCAGGGGTGCCCAATCCTGTTCCTGGTGACCTACCTTCCTGCAGATTTCAGATCCAACCCTGAAAGACAACTAAACCAACTAAAGCCGCGGTCACACTGGGCTTTTTTCCCCATAGACTTCCATTCATACGCAAATGTGTCAGACCGGAAATGCAGGGTCATGCGTCGGAGTTTCGCAGGTTGCTGCAGTGCAAAATTCAAGCTTGGTGAACTCTGACCTGCGAAAATCGCATCACTTGACTGCGTGAGACCAATCCAGGATCAAAACATGACCTCTCTGAACAGAAATTTAAAACATGGAGCAAGCGCTCGCTTTTTTATGTCTATTCATTTTGTTTAATCCCGCCCCTTTTCGCAGCACCATACGACAGAATTTTGCAAGCTCAAACTCTAGTGTGACTTCCGCTTAAGTCAGATTTGAAGGTGCACTTTGGGAATTACAGACAGGTGTGTTTGATCTAGGTTGGAGCTGAACTCTGCAGTAAGGTAGATCTCCAGGAACAGGATTGGGCACCCCTGTACTAAACCCTCGCATTAAACTCAGAAGTAAGGAGGAACCATGAGAGCAGGAGTGGGCAGCAAAGAGCTACACAAATTCTTATCTTCGTCTCTCCTCAACTCACCTTTTCCCAAACTTGCTGGTAATGTTGACCCTTTGGCTGGAGTGGGTGTACCAGGCATCTCCGGCTCTCTAGTATTCCCATCCCCTGCTGGTAACGTGGCACATCCACCCTGCCAGTCATTGAGCGCTCGCTGAAATGACTTTGCTAGGCAGGCGGTCATGTCTTTAGCCCTTTCTGCCCGACTGCACCAGAACACTCTGCACTGCAGCTGCTGACCGGGCTGCCTGCAGATGTACAGAAAGACGTTGGGTCTGGCTGCATGTGAAGCACAATACGCAATGTCCTGCAAGTAAGTCTTGGTGAGCTGTCTTCCAGTGCTCAGTTCTTTAACTTCAACATATCGAGGTCGCACTACAAGTGCGTGATCTTTAGAAAGCTTCCCAGGGGCTCCGTCTAGCAGCCGGTCGATGGCATCCTCTGCCTGCTCCAAGTCCAGCGAGAAGATCTTCTTGGTGCCGAGGTAGTGCACCTTAAAGAGGGGATCACCGTGAGAGAGGCTCTCAGTGCGGTCACGCCGGAACCGGCGACGCAGAGCTGCTGGAGAGTTCTTTAGAGTTTGCATCAAATGGAAAGACGCTAGAGCCATTGTGGGAGAAGAGAGAAGTGAAGAGACTTTTTTGGGGTCACCGGGATCCTTCTCCTGCTTATCTAGTAAGCCTCCCAGTGTGGCGAAGCTCAATATAGCCTTGAGATCTGAAATACAAGATAAAAGACATTTATACAGATGATTTAATTCAATTCATCTATTTCTATAGTACTTTTACAATGTAGATTGTGTCAAAGCAGCTTAACATAAAAGTTCTAGTAAATTGAAACGGTGTCAGTCCAGTTTTTAGAGTTCAGTTCAGTTTAGTTCAGGTCAGTATGATTTATTTTCACTGCTTTAATTTTTACTGCTTTAATTTTACACTGTCCAAACACTAAGAGCAAATACTTTGGATGCGCAGCTCCACAAGTCTCAAACCAAGCAAGATAATGGCAAGGAACAAAACTTTAACTGACGAAAGTGAAGGAAAAAACCTTGAGAGAAACCAGGCTCATTTAGGGAAGACCATTTATCCTCTGGCTAAACTTCCAGAAGCTTCACTGCTTTCGTGTCAACCTCATCCCTCATCTGCTTCAGTAGCCTTGTTTTCAGCCTTATTCTGCTTCACACTACCATGATAATAAGTTTCAAATACTTTAGCTCATCCATGAATAGGATTTTTGCAGATTTCCTGTGGGATGTTTTGAAGATGACAACCCTCACAATTCCACACTCAGTCACAGTGTCTTAACACTGCTTTTGTTTGTTGTGAATATGGACCTGCACCCTCTAGTGTCAAATTAAATAATGTGCCTTTAAATGATGTGAGATTTACATTAAGATCATCACTCAAGTGTGGTCAAAATGTTACATTTCATAACCATGTTTTTATCTACACGCTACTTTTTCCAAGTAATTTTTTGTTTAACTGTCTGTGAGCTCTTCATGGAAAAATGGACACACACACACACACACACACACACACACACACACACACACACACA
>CAIGQZ010001108.1:5266460-5332622 GCA_903798205.1 Danio tinwini
TATATATATATATATATATATATATATATATATATATATATATATAGTATGTTGAAATATTCACTCCACCCTTTTCAAACATGTATCTGAACAAAGCTTAGGGTTAAAAGCACCTTGTGGGTCTCATTAGGTCAAGTGCAAATGCACAGAGGGGTGTTGTAGTTGTACCTTGCAAAAACTTATGTAACACTTGCAGCTGGGTTTTCCTTTGTTTCATGTTCCAGAAAACATTTCACTTTTAATCCCACATTGTGTTTGCCATGTGGCCGATACCATTGTGCTGCATTTTATTTTTTCCGCAGTCTTTTTTTTTCTGGCTCATTATTTCAGCACCCAAGACGCTTCTGAAGTTGGTCACCATTTAGACTTCCCACTGTTTTTAGCTGCGATGGCTATTGTTGAGAGGTAACTTTCTACAGGAAACAGCTTTAGACGACATCCCTCCACCTTCAAAATATTTCTTGTCCCAAAGACAATGGTATGTAATTGCGTGTAGTGTGAGAAATGCAAATATGGAATACTGTAACCTAGACTGATTTGAACTAGAGGCAACTACAACACACACATATCTGCAAGGAAATAACCTTTCTGTTAGACATCCTTTGTAAACATCTGACCTGGGTATGAGCTTTGTAAACTGAAATAGTAGAAATGCAAGAAATTTCATGCAGTTCACTGCAATTTGACAATTAGAACATTTGTCCAGTCAATGTGTGTGACGTTGCCATGTTTTGTAACTGACATAGACACTCCGATGTAGCCGCATGATAAGGACATTCCTAGTCAAATAACAGACGTAAATGTAAAGTTGTTCTAATGTTTATCTCCAGCCTATTTATAGACAAGCTTTTTAAAACATGCTGCAGACAGCGTGACGCAAAAACATTAATTATGCTGAAGTCCATCTTTAACTTTTGTCCAAGATTCTCATCTTTACAATTGTTAATTATTACAAACCAATGCATTTTTAATCAACTTATGCAATACTTTTCACACCTACTGAACAAACTCAAGCTTAAAGGGTTAGTTCACCACCAAAAAAAGAAAAATTACTGTGGTTTGAAAATCGTTCAAGGTTTTTTTTCCCCCGTTGACCTTACAATATTTTGAAGAATGCAGGTTGCGGACACCCATCGTCTTCAGAGTGTTTCTGCAGGTTTCATTTTTAAGACAAATTTAAGACTTTTAAAATACTTTTAAGACTATTATGAATGAGATTTTACACTTACAGGGCTAAACACTATAGGGACTTTTTGTAATGGGCCAATTGGTCCAATGGAAAAATGTCTAACAGCTGTTGTGAGATAAACATCTTTGCAATAAAAAAAAAAAAGTTTAATAATAATATATATATATATATATATATATAAAAACTTCATTATTTCAACAACTTTTTAAAATTAGGACGCAAAACAAAATATTTCTGTGAATTTAAGAGTTTAAGGCCAAAAATTTAGTTTTTAAATTTAAGACATTTTAAGTGCAAGCGGACACCCTGCTTCAACAATAGCAAAAAAAATACTATTGCAAGTCAATGAACACTAGCAACAAGCATTTTTCAAAGTATCATCTTATACGTATAATAGAAGAAAAAAAACTCAAATGGATTTTAAACAAGTGAAGGGTGAGTAAATGAAAGCAATTTCTATTTTGCATTCATTTGCTAAAATATTTTAAATATTAATAATATACAAAATATTAAAGTATAAAATTTAAAAAAGGTTTAATTTTAATTATTTACCTTGTACAACAGTCCACCAGGAAAGAAACACAGGAAGAAATGCTAAGACCAGGAGTCACTTTTCAGCTACTAATGCTTCAGTACTCTATTTAAACTAACCAGTACAAGTCATTTAGCCCAATAACACAAAACAGAAGACTCACACTCACAACAAAGGTTTTTAAATAGCTACAAATCCCATTCCCAATGCAAGATTTGTCTCACCTTTCATGCACTCTTTTCTTGTGGTCAAACACCGGCAAATCATGCGTCCTCCACGAACAACTGAACGGAAAACTGAAGTTCCTACCCCGTACTTTTTTTCTCGGTTGTTAAAACGTGAAACCGTAACTGCAGAAGTCTTTCAGCAAGATACGCTGAGCCGAATGCGCTCTTTCTCAAAGTCGACAGTGGAAATGGTAGGAGACAAACGCATGATCTCCGTGGCGTGGGCAGCGCGCGGCTCTGCTTACCTCACAAACCGAATGAGTGAGTCAGGCGCGCGCACGAGCGCTGTATTTGAACGGCGTGGTCCCGCCTCCGCGGAGAGATGTGAGAAACGAAAACCATGAGGGAACCGAGTTAACGAGTGCTAGAAGTGTATGAGGAGGGTGTGGGCAAAGTTCAGCCCTGAAGAAAAAGCGTCAGCGATGTACCCAAAATAAGATTCACCAGGGACAGACAATGAATGCATGGACACGGTGGAGAGAGAAAGAGTAGTTGTCAAGTGAATATGTAAATACGTAAGCACAGATAGCATCGATCATATGACTGACGAGGATACACAACACCTGCATGCGTTTGTGACTATATTTACTTCTACACGTTCACCCTGACTCGTGTGCCCTTAACTGCACATACAGGTAATACAATGGGTATCAAAGGTAAATGATTTAAAAACATTCAAATCAAGGTCACCTTCCTGAAAGCGCAGATATTGTAAGATTTACATTTTGAAAGATTTATGAGACAAAAAGCCTGATGCTGCATAAAATAATAATTTAACTTCTTATAATGTTGATGATGTTAACGGATGTTACATGTGGTTAACGGATAACGGGAGTTGATACTTTCCAATGTACTTCTAGTGATCACACAAAAATATGAGACTTGCTGTAAGAAAGACTAACAAGCAAATCATAATTTAGAAAATTGGCACTAATGCAAATCAAATTATCTCCAAAGAGGTAATTAACAGAATGAGAAATCTCATGACATTAAGTTATCTTGTTCACACCCAATTTAACAAGTTATTCAATCAGCGGACATTGTGCGGAGCAATGCTCTGAACATCAACACATGTGCAATGTATCTGAAATAGGTAATATAGTCTATTATGTGTCCCTTAACAGCATATTTCCCATTGCAACCAAAGCCTTAACACACACACAGTTTTCCAACACAGTTCAAGTCAACATTTTGCAAATTGTCTATAATTTATCATCTGATCTCCCACCGCTAGTTTTGCAGCTCTCCATTGGTGCTGTTCATACTGTACTTGTTTTATTGTAATGCTTAATGTTATTTCCGTGGAGCATATACACTGTAAAAAAATCTGTAATTTTACTGTTTATTTCCTGGCAGCTGGGGCTAAAATAACAGAAATAAAACAGTACATTTCACGGCCGTTATTTTACTTTTTTTCCCGGCACCTCTGCTGCTGGAAATAAACTGTTTTTTTACAGTGTAGCTATAAATACAGGGCTTAATGAAATTATTAGACCAACAACAACAAAGTGTATCGATGCAATGCAATTATATATTAAAACCTGCATATAAATAATCAATCTCAGCTCTTTGAAACTAGATTGCAAAATGAAAGAAGATTGTATGCATTTCTAAAAAAAATGTTTGCACTTTAAACATTTTGATGATTTCAGGAGTGTAGGTGAAAGTGAATTGAGTTAATTCATGCCATGTGTGTGGACTGAGTAAGGAACACTGAGGCCCTGTGTAATCAGCAAATAAGAGTTTTGGGAGACACACCCACCAAAGTACTTTGGTAGCACAGCAGTGCTATTATACAACTGCCAGTGACGCCACAGACCCCCCCCCCCACCATCAAAATCTAAACACACACACACACACACACTCCGAATGCATAATGCATCCAATACATGCAGTACAAACACACTGTCTTTCATGTGAACCCAATGTGAAAAACACACTCTGCCAGGTTCATTGCACAGTGCCAAACCAAGAATAACTGAACAATTGTCACGGTTAAAGCATTTGACGCAAACCATGGCAGGTTTATGCCAGAAGAAAAGCTATGTGGCATGAGCTAGCAAGGCATCATGAACTTATTTAAGCCGAATTCAAGAGCTGCTGTATTAAAACAATTTCTGTAAAAAAAAAAAAAAAAAAAGTTAGTCGTTTCTGTGTCTATCTTTTGGATGATATCTCTGATCTTAATCTAATGCCTATTACGTTTTGTTGTTTTTTAGGGGTGGGGTTGCTATTTGGGAAGCATGAGAACTTCAGGAAAGGTTTTCTTTCTTTTTTCAAATCAGCATGTTAGTAATCAGAGTAACCACCCACTTCTCTTTAAAACATTCATATCTTATCTCCCAGGCCTAAACCTTCCAGCAAAAATATATATAATAAAAAAAACTTCAAAAAGCAGACAATATAGACCCTAAATATGGGATTTTTCTCTTTGGAAAGCTCTCAACTACAAGGAACATTTTCAGACTGTTGGGTGATGTTTTGACAAGGATCTCTTAAAATTCTGAACAAACATTATTCCAGTGATGTTAATAGAACGTTCTTTTTAAATATATAAAGATGCACTTTACTTTTCCCACCCAAAATTTATTAAGTAATTTTTATACATACATTATTACACTGATCATGGAACTTTTTAAACACAAGCTGGTTAAACTTTTGTTTAACTCCTGTGCATTGTTCACATTTACTACCTTTTTGTTGTGTTAGGGATGAAAACATCAACTGAATTAAACAGCTGTAAAAATGCATCAGATAAAATAAAATAAAAAGTTAAATTGTTAATCAACCTCAGTCTTAATCAAAACCACTAAATGTTTTTAAAGAATTACAGGATTTTAAATCTTTAATTGCCAAGTTTACAAATTATGTCACTGATTTGTTAAATAAAACACAAAATGACGTATTTTCAATATAAAAAGTAGTTGTGGACTGGATTTTTTTAACCTTTTATCACAGTCTTGGACGGGAACGATTAGTAACAACATTGGCTTTGATGCATTGTTAGATTTAAAATTTTTCTCCCTAATTTACTGTTAGTGGCTGTTTTTGCCCCGTAGACTTCCATTATAAGCACATTTGATGATCTTTGTTTTTGTTTACTCCATGTAGTTCTGAGAGCTGAGATGCATATTTTGATTTTCTCAGACACATCAAGGTAAATGCATGAAGGTCACTCTCATACACTCACAGACACACATACATACACTTTAATTTGCTGTTATACTCTATACAAAATCCAGAAACTAAGCTTTTTTTTTTTTGCACAGGCCTATCTAAAGGGTTAATGGTGCCAAATAATGATCAACCTCTTCCCAAAAGAAAAAACCTGCAAAAATGCATGATTATAAGGTGTCATGGTTTTGCAATCAAAAAATGTGGTTATAAATGGAAGTCAATAAGGCAAAAACAGCCACCAACAGTAAATTAGGGAGAAAAAAGAAAAATCAATCAAAAATAATGCATCAAAGGCAATACATGTTCAAAACTTTGATACAAGTAAAAAAAAATCCAGTCTACAATTACTTTTTATATTGAAAATAAGTCATTTTGTGTTTTTTTTTCACCAAATCAGTGACATCATTTATGAATTTGCCAAATAAAGAGTTAAAATCCTGTAATTTACTAAACAATTTAGTAGTTAATGAATTGATGCATTTTTACAGCAGTTTAATTCAGTGGATGTTTTCATCCCGAACATAACAAAAGGGTAGTAAATTTGCCCAGAGTGTATTGTTGAGTTTTTAAAAACATTCAAAGCATTTTCTCAAATGATGTGTCAAAATAAGATTTGTAACCAAAAATCATTCTGCTAGCTGAAACACAGAAATAGTTATGGCCAAATTAAGACTCAGAATCACCTGAGTGGATGAAAACATACCCAACAGCACATAAGGGTTAATGTTTCTAAAATGGTACTAATGTGAAATGGTTTCCTAAAAATTCATATAACCAAGAAAAATTATTCCTAAAACCTAAAAAAAAAAAAAAAAGTATAAAATTTTCATAAATTTTCAACCAAATGTAAAAATATGCTGTTAATTTACTCACCCCTGGGCCATTCAAGATGACCTTTTTCATCAGCAGAACATTAAAAAAAGATTTTGGTGATTGGAGATAAAATAACGTGAGCTAACACTGTTTATTTTTACAACAACGAAGAAAAGACGCATGTTGTCTTGTTCATCAAAATGGTACTTGTACTTAACCTAGATGTTGCGGCCTATAAAAATGTTGTAAACACAGCTCACGTGTAAATTCAACTGAAGAATAAAGTCACCTACATTTTGCATGGCCCGAGGACACAAAATTAACAATACATTTTCATAGCAGGTGTTTTGTTCAGAACGGCACGTAGGCAACCTGATGAATGTCGCCTAAGGATGCCTATGATGATTCAGTTTACTAAGTTTGAATTAAAGTGGTTATACTTGCTTTGCATATATGTCTGTGTGAAACTATGTGAAACAGAGTAAAATTTTATCACATGCTCAGACACATTCTTTTAGCGCTACGTAATGATGCTTAATCATAATGAGATCACAAATATGATTCAGATGTAACAGATTAACATCATTCATGAGCAGGTTTCACTTTTACATTTGGTATTTGATTTGGAGAGACTAAATATGTAAAGTAATGTTTATTTATTGCCGTTATAAATCATTCTTTAAAGGGCTTTAAATAAAATCCACAGCTAGTATGGAAGAGATGTTGGATGAGCTCATTTGAAATACAGAGACATTTATTAGGACTGGACTTTGTCTGCTGTAGCAGCTGCGTGCTGAATATTTATGTGTGACCTCTGACAAAGCACTGCTGCTAAATTTAGTAGCAGGTGAGCAAGCCACAAGCAGCATTATTTGATTAGCTGTGATAATTTATGAGGCATATCCCACATTTTGAGTTTACAACCTTACTGTAACCTGCAGATATGGGGCTTCATCATTAGGAAAATCTCAATATAATTATCTAATATACTGGTTAATTAGATGTAGTTGTATTAATTCTGTTATATAGTGTGGTTATCGTAATATTTTAGAACAGACATATACGGCTTGACTAAACTGAACTGACAAAACAGTAGTACATGCAGAAACATAATATTCCAGGCATCAGCTTCCTGTTTATCTTATTTAAATATGGGATTGTGATTGTTGGGTTTAAAAGGTGTTGCTTTTTTATATTTGCTTATGATATTTCAATATTAATACCATGTTTTTTTCTGTCAGGTTAATGCTTTGTTTCATTATTTTTCAACTACATTACTCAAATATATGTTTGTTTAGGGAAGATAAAATAACAAAGTTCAAAAAATAACAAATCTTTATGTAAGTGGCAATTATTACAGATCTCAGTTGCATTTAAAGTAACTTTTTAAATATAAGACTATGAAACAATTAGCAAAATAATAGATCTCAATTTTGTGTTTTTCTAAAGAAAGGTTGTTAAAATGTACAGAGCTGACAGTGTTACAGCACTGCAAGCACTGCTCATATCTCAAATAATTTCTTCAGTGTTCTTTTTGTTGGCATGAGTAGGTGTGTGCACACATTCATGACTGCTTCTACTCACGTTCGTCTGGATGTGTAAATAACACATGCACAAGAAAATGTACTTGTTTGTTTTGGCTGCCAACACATGCTGAAGAGCAGATATTTCTGCTCAAGAATATGGCTAGGAGGTCAGTTTGGTGTGCGCAAAAACTGTCCATAATAAAATCAGGTTTTACCCATACATACAGCGGAGATCAAATTTAAAGAACAGTCTACACTCTTTTATATTTCAAGATCACTATAGACCTATTTAAAGTTAATCTAACATGATTTAAAGTGGTGGTCCACTGAGATATCATATTTTAAACTTTAGTTGATGTGTAATGTATTCAACATATTGAACATATTCAACATCTCTGAATGTAATACGCTCAAAGTTCAAAGCAAAGGGAGACATTGGCTTTTACAGAATTAGCTTAGCAAAGCCTACAGCGAACAAAGTTTAGGGACTACAAAAAATACATTCAGGTTGATGTGATTACAAACCCTTCAGGTTATACGCATACACCCCACGCAGTGAAGGAGCATAGTCAGAGGTGCTGTAATGTCATAGCAGAGAAAGATAAAAAGCCGTCCAAATGCTGCTATTTCCACAGAGCTTCTTCTGTTTCTGTATTTGGGCTTCAAAAGGACACGACACAAAGAGAGAAGTGCTTACAATTTATTTCTAATTATGTTCCAGAGACTTAAAAAATAAATAGATAGCATTTGACAAAGGACAGCTTCCAGAATCTTTCCCAGTTCAGTGCTGGATTCAGATAAAAACTCGTCAAAGAAGGAGCAGCTCCAACCATAATAGACAAAGCTGTGGATTGTGAGCCACAATCCGTAAGTATTTTTATTTGTTCAAATTGATCTGCCACTTTTGCCACTTTGTAAAGTTGCCACTCCTTTTCACAACACTTAAAAGACGTTTAAGAAATGAAGACACCAAGCGATGAAGTATTTTAAGTTTAATTTTTCCCATTCTTCCTGCAAACAAGTCTTAAGGTGGACAACAGTCTACATTACCACATTTTGCACTTCAAAACGCGCCCCACAATCTCTAATGGACACAGGTTGGGCAGGCCAGTCAAGTACCTGTATACTCTTCCTCCGCAGCAAGGGCTTCGTAATGTGTGCAGAATGTGGTTTTCCCATGTCTTGTTGAAATATGCAATGGTATGTCTGGAAAAGTAGGCAGCATATTGTGCTCCAAAATCTCTATGTACTTTTCAGCATTAATGGTGCCATCACAGAAGTGCAAGCTACCTTTGCCAAGGGCTCTGACACAACCCCATACTATGACAGACCCTGGCTTTTGGACTTTTTGCTGGTAACAGTCTTTGATGATTCTTTTCTTCTATGGTCTGGGGCACACGGCGTCCATTTCTCCCCAAAATACTTGAAATACTGATTCATCGGACCACAGTAGACATTTCCACTGTGTGTTGGTCAGTGTGTGTTTCACTGTGTGAAATTCCTCCAGATTGCCTGAATCGTTTAATTATGTTATGCACTGTTAAAGGTGAAATATCCAAATGTCTTTCTATCTTTTATTGAGGAACATCTTAATTTTCTCTTTTATTTGTATGCAAACTGGTGATTCTAAAGGACTAGACCTTTGTTGGTTGCTGCTTTTGTACCAAATTATAATTACAATCACCTGTTAATATCATGTTTTAAGTTACATCAACATTTAACCAATTTACCTGATGACTAGCCTTAAACTGCTCCTGTCACAAAATAAAAGCAAGTTTAATTTATTTGGGTCCAATGGGAAACACTATGTTTGTCATCACACTGAAGGAAAGACTGAGCCCAGAGTGTGTTGGTGGTGTTTTTTTGCAGCGTAAATTTGGCCTCTTATACAGCTACAGTATATGGCAGAGTGAATACAAATGTCAAACAGAGGCTCCTTCAGCAATGTGCAGCTCCTTCCCTGCATTCATTGCACAATTAGCCAGCAATTTTCATGCAGGACAATTACCTGTCACACTGCTAAATATAGTAGATAAAGCAGATCTTTGAAGCTGAAAACACTGAAATAATAAAATGGCAGCTCAGAGTCCTGATCTAAACCTGAGTGAAAATATCAGAAAAATCCTTGGTGACAAATGTATGGCTAAATAAACACTAGTCAGTGAACTGTGAAGAAGACTAGTGATGTTGGTGAAGGACTAGTGATGTCCTGTGAGAGACTCTTCATCTTTATTTCTAAAGCACTTTTGTCAAAACAGCTTAGCAAGTTCTAGTAAATTGAAACTGTGTCAGTCAAGAGTTGAAGTTCAGTTTAGTTCAGTTCAGTTTAATTTTACTGCTGAAAGTATAAACACTAAAGAGCAAATCCATCGATGTGCAGCAACAGAATAGTTTGTCAGTATGTGGCCGCAGATATGCTGAAGTCATTCAGGCTTCCAACTTATTTTTGACAGCTGTAACATTTAGAAATTGTAGTTGTAATCTTTCTTGCTACAATTATTGCAGTTCTATAACTTTGATAAGACTGATACTTTTTAAAAATACTGTTCTGTTAGCATGGTATAACGACAACAAACAATCCTTCAAGATTTGACTGATGACAACATTGTTTCTGGAAAAAAAACAAGTCTTCAGAAAATGTTCTCTTATTTTGATCTCCACTGTAGTTTTAGTATGGGGATGTAGTTTAAGTGAGAACAACTGAAGAGTTTACAACTGACTGAAACAGTTAATGTCTAACACATTATTAAGCCTTGTGCTGGAAAGCTTGAGGGACGAACTGCTTGACCAGCATGACTTACTATAATGTCACATGACTAATGCTAAGTGCGTCTGTACGCCAGTGTTTGCTCAGTCTATTTCCTTACTCAGATATGGCAGTAATGACAAACAGTTGTTCTTTCCCTAATATGGGAAAGAGGGACCTTTACCTCATTTTGAACTCTCTTGCTGCTCAGTTGCATCAGTTAGATTTTGAGCTCATTTCCTTTTTTTAACTCTCTTCTACAGTATAAATAAAACATAAATTTAAGTTGGTTAATTGTACTTTTTAATAAAATGTACAATCCAGCGAATAGTGACTACATTTTACAAATCCTCCAGTGAAATCAAAGCTTGTGCCAATAATTTCCCACTTGTGGCTTAAAAACTAAACGTTTTAATTTAGATTTTTATGACTGACTGCTACTTTGACTACAATAGTTCAATTTTTTTTTGTAGTTGTTGGAGCAAATCTACATTGACTTTGAAAGCTGGGCTTGATGCTTGTGTAACCCAATGGTCTTACTGCACCCAACCCAGTCTGAGCTGGGATCAAACGGGCATGGGAATCGGTTGCTCTAACAAGGAGGCTAAAGACAATGGCCTCTAGTGTCTGTCGCTAGAACCTTTAGAGTTCAGAGAAGTGAGGTTTACCTGCATAGGACTTCGCTAGCTGGCCTTTGTTAAACTCACCCCCATCCTGGACGAGCCCCCCATGTGTAACCCACCGGTCTTATTGCACCCATCCCGTTCTGAGCTGGGATTGAACCGATGATTTTTTTAAGGGAGTCGGTTGCTCTAATAAGGAGGCTAAAGACCATGGCCATGGCAAAGGCTTGAGGTTTACCTGCATAGCACTTCACCAGCTGGCCTCCGTTTCACTTACTTTTTTCAGAAGGAGCACATGTTGAAATAAGTTGAAATAGCACAGTAGGAGCACATTAAAGAATTTTGGGAGCACAGTGAAATTGTATAAAATAAATAGTGTTTTTCCCTAATAAATGTACACGAGGAGATCTTTAAAAGCAAAGCAGCTTCATTTATTTGAATACAATAACTACACTAGGTTTCATTTTACTGTAACAACAGCTATCTCTTTAAATAGATAATTTAAGATAAAAATTTGCTAGCAGTCCACAGCAGGACTGGGATCAAATTGCTCAAATAAAGGTCTCTCTAAACTGATCTGAATCAAGTCTTCAGTTGTGGACATGCTTAGGTAGTTTCTTGTTGAAATTTTGATCCAGTTTCGAGCTGAAAACATATCTTTCACACTGGGCAGCAGAAATAGGAAGATATTAATAAGTTATTGTTAATAAAATATTGCAGTATCACATAGTAAGTGCAAACATGCACATGACCAGAGCAATGTAATCTATGATTGTATCATAAAAAGATTATGGCTGTACCAATGGTCTGAAACAAAACATGATTTTTATAATTATATATATTTTACATATTATCTTTAAGATGTCTAATATTATATGAATTAACAATTATTCACTTTTTTGTGTGGTATTTAAAGTAAACATGTTGATGGCAACAACAGTGACTGATTGGACAAAAAATGTTGCCAAAGTTACAGTTCCCAATGTATATATTGCAGTACATTAAAGGTTTGCACGTTACAATTAAAGTGCTCAGCATAGATAAGTACACCTTTCACAAATCTCTCATTTAAATTCATATTTTCTATAGGAAACTTTACAATATTATATTTGTGCATATACATAAGATTAGTAATTACTGAAGCCAAATCTGGAGCTAATCTAACAAAATAACTTACAACAACAGTCCAAAAATTAGTAGCCCAAATTTATATGTTATAAAAAATATTAAATACAAATTTTTAAATGGAGGAAAAATCAAGACAAGCAAAAAACTGAAAAATTTCCTTTTTGCATGAATTAATGGTATAAATATATTATCTTTATATTTCTAAAGATGTTTGGTGACTATAATATTATTTTAACAAATATATCTGTTTAATACATCTGTTTTGTTCAAATGCACCAAAATATATTACCTATATTCACCTAGAAATTGATAAAAATATTCATTTTCAAAATGGGGTGTATTCATTTATGCTGAGCACTGTAATTCGCTATATTTGTTATAATTCTAATTACATTAAAAAGTTGTGATTGTGATGCTTTCTCAAAAATATTACTGAGGTGCATAGAGATACAAAGACTCAAGTACGTATGACCAAAGACTTTGGTATAACTTAATTTCTTGAAAAAAATTGTTAACCCTGTTTTTCACATTACAGGCAAAAGATAGACAATGTATTAAAAATATCCGTGTTGTAGTTGCGTTTATAAAATGAACAAACCAGCGAATAGTGATTTTAAAAGAAAAAATATCCAGTCAAATCAAAGCAGCATGTGCAAATAATTGCCCACTTGTGGCTTTAAAACTAAACTTTTTAATTTAGATTTAGATTTTAATGGTTGACTGCTACCACAATATTTGTAATTTTTTTTGTTGTTGTTAGGGTAAAGCTACGTTGAATTTAAACTACATAAAATTGATTTTCTGATAAGTTGCATCATGCCACATTTAGAGTGATGAAGGCACCCAAAAAAAGACATTATAGCGGCAGAAAAAGAATGTCAACACATAATAGACTAAACAGGAAGGGACGGCGGTTTCCTGGCCAGCGCAGGATCAAGAGGAAAATGCATTATATAGGCGATTCAGCTGATGTTATTTTGGGTGTACACAGTTGTTATGTGTGCCTTGTTTACAATTTACATTTACACTGTTTGCAATGACTGTTAGAATCCACCATTTCTTTACAGATGTTTAGATCAATCAGATTCTGCCTAAAGGTTATTGCGTCCCATGTGTGGAGTGACTGCACCTCTGTTCCCTCCATCTGGTGTTCTTTATGAGGTGTCTATAAAAGGGTCTTAGGCTACTGGTTGTGACATCATGGCCGCTATTTTTCCATGAATGCATGAGTTTTCTAAACTCTGTAGTTAAAAGTGTTAATGTCAGTTATATAATGGTTCTTGGCACTGTACAAGTACTAATGAGCCCATACCAGGGCACCATCTAGCATAAAAAAAGAAAGGTACATATATTTTCTCTTTCATGCTGCATGTTGATCACTCACAGGTTCTGTTTTGCGTCAGTTATGTCCTTGACATTTTAGGTATAATAGAGCTGTTTAGTTTGTAGTCCTAAAACCCCAAAAAAGTCTCCAGTAATGAGTCAATTTTTTGAGGGATTTGATCCCAACCCTATTAATTTCCTATTAATTGTGAATATGCCAGTTTCTGTTTTACAAGTAAAAATGTTTATGGTTAATATTAATTTAAGAGAATTTAGGTTTAGTTGTTTTTAGAATATGCATTTATATCCCAATGCATTTTAAAGTAATATATGAGCAATATAACACTCGTAGCACTGCGATGTAGCGGCACTGGTGGGAGGCGTGCGTATTTCTCTGTTGCACTCAAAAGATCACTATAATAAATCCTGAAAAAGCCAAAGCAAACACTTCCAGATGACTGTTGTGTTTGCGATATAAAACAACACATTATACACAAAGTACATTATGTTGTCCAACAGCAGCAATATTTGTCAAACTGTAGTGAGTTTATTGATCTGCAGTCACTATGTGGGCAGAGTAATACAGAAGGGTGAGGAGGCTGTACGAGTTCTGAAATTGCAGAATATCTCACGGCTATCAGCTAATCAGATTCGAGAACCAGACAGAACTGTTGTATAAATTTAAATAATGAATTTATTGTGTAATGCCAATTTCCATGTCCAAATTTCCAAAGTCCTTTACTGTGCAGAATATGATGGCACCATCTGAAGTTTAATGACCACAGTCAGAACCTTCATTTAAAGGTGCAGTATGTAGGTTTGACACCCAGGGGTTGAACTAGGTATTGCACTCCTGGATCAAAATAAACGCAAGCTCGGGTTGCCAGATTGAGTACAGGAGCAAGTGATTTAAACTGTGTTCTAAAAAAAAAGTAGCGACACGCGACAGAGGGAATATTTTCAATATTAAAAGGAGTTTTGGTTCTAACCAACACCTCGAATTGATATATTAGAAACAGCTTCTATTTCTCACAGCTGATCAACAGAAACCTATGACAGTGAACACCTTAGGTAAACCTCATGTGCTATATTCAGTGCTAAATGCTAACAATGTGAGTTTGAATGCCATTTTACATTACATGTATTGCCATATACTGAAAGCAGCAGCAGATAGTTCACCTCAGATCTTGAAAATAAAACAAACCGTTTAAAATTAAACTTTAGAACTAAACACATATGAGTGATTCAGCATCTACATTTAATAATGTTAAAAAGGGTTAACGTGTATTAAATAGATGATAAACCTTACCGTTTTGTGAGTGAGTGCATATTCTGTGCTTCTGAATGGCTGTATTTAAATTTCTGTCGTGTTTCGTCTGGTGCAAACAGAAAAATTGCTCATCACTGCGTATCTCGTCACAAAGCGTTACAATGTAACCTGCTCACCTAATGTTTACATTAGAAATATTTATATTATTTGCTAATTATTAACCTCATATGGAACTGAATCTGTCTCATTTAAACGTCTGCTATGTCGCAATTTCGGTCACGGACGCATGCTTTCAGAGCCTTTCTGAATGAATAAATGAAATACGCTGTTTTCCAACAAGGCAACTTGGAGTGCTGAATTATAATTGGCTAAACTGGCATTGTGCAAGTGAAATTTACCTAAACAAAGACAGCATTCTGGCACGGAAAAAACATTTTCAAAGCAGAATATCGGACTTCAGCATTGTTTTTCAGTTAAACAAGTATGTTCACTTAGGATGTTTCTAAAATATCTGCAAACATTTTATGGTATTTTTATGCTTTAGAAGAGTCAAAAACTTACATACAGCCTTAGACCTTTAATGTCTCATCCGAAAGACCCCGGCAGCCCAGACAGTGATTTTTTTCCAGATTTTAAAGAGTTTTCATCACATAAGTTTAATTTTCCTTCCCAAATAAAGACTGCAACATCAGTACCAAGATAATAAGAGTTGACAAATCAGACAACACAACTTGGAACCTGGCTGCATCAAAAATGGCATACTTTACTATATAATATATCAGAACAGTATGTGACAAAAGTACTATGTTTAATTCACAGTACTCAAAAAAAAGTAATCAAAATTATTTGGATGAACTAGTTCTTTCAGCGAGATTCTGAAGTGCAAACATTTTGCTATGCATTTAGGCTATGTGAAAGAGTTTTTCAATGGCAGTGAAGTAATGCAACTGATGACAGCATAAGACATCATAAAAGAAGACAGCATAAAAGGCTTCTCTGAATTAAAATATAAGATTATAACTTATTATGTGCAAGTTTAAAGTCAAAATTGCTTTTTAGCAGGCCAATTAATGACTAAAATCTAAATAATGGGCCTAGAAAACAGTAAATGTGGTTTCTTTAAGTTTAAAAAACATAGGCCAACTTACAATTTACAAATAAACAATGTGTACTCAGCAGGCACAAGTCGTCAACATGACGTTAAATTGATGTTGTACCCCAACATTGTGGGGACGTTGCATTTTGTTTGGAAATGACAGTGATTTTATTCCATACGAACCCATCGTCAGGTCGACTTCAATGTCCAATGACCAACCTAAAGTCAACATCTAATGATGTTACAGGATTTTAGTTGCAATACCTGATGAATAAATGTCAGTATTTGATGTCAATATGATGTATGACGTTGGATTTTTGTCACTTTCTAACACAACCTAAAATCAACCAAATATCATCCTAATTTGACGTTGTTGTTGGACGTCAAAATAATGTTGTCCTTGGATGCTGGCTAGACATTGAATTTTGGTCACCTGACGTCATAATCTAAATCTAACCTAATATTAATGTCTTATGACGTTGTGTGTAATTTAAAGCAAACCGTATTAAAAACGTCAGAAAAGAAAATATTGTGATTAGCCTTAATTAGCATTCTGGTGTTCGTCGTCGAACTGAAGGTTATTTTGCAGAATTGAAGGAATGTGTTTAAATTCTAACGTGTTTGTCCTAAACGGATGTTGTTGTGTGGTATCTCAAGATTTTCTCGCCCTCACCTGTCCATGATTCAGCTATTCAAGGATACTGAGCACAATTAGCTGCATCCGTTTGAATGAACTGACGCGCGCTCTCGGGCACATTCTCACATGCATGCGGCTGATTGTTTACGTCATCTTAGCATCATCCGTCGCTGGTGGAAAACGGCTGTATTTTCCTCCTTGCTTGCGTTAGTCTTCAGCCTCAGACAACGGTTCAGTCAGCAGCGCCCGTTACTTCAACACTGGGTCTGTTTATAGTGGCACGTGGCCATTTTCTGAGAGCGAAATCTGAATATAACCGTTGAAACGAAAGCTTCTCCACCCTGTACGTCTGACTAGTGCATGAGTCTACGAATCTAAATTTAGCAGCATTCAAAGTCCGAAAATACAGTTTACACCCCTTTTAGAGTTTAAAAGCGACATTGTGGACTGGGATTTATGGTTCTGTGGGCTGAAGCTAATGACTAAATAAACAAAAAAGGAAGCTATGATCATATTATAAACTATAAACTTAGATATTTACATTAATTTAGACGAATAGACACTGTATTAGTGTATGTGCCTTGTTCTGACTATGTTTTGAATTTGAAAAGGACTATAAACACCTTTGGAAATGTTGTAGATCTAAACATGTTTATATATTGTTATAAAACACCTAGCCTATCTTGGAGTTCAGCCACAAATGTATTTATTATGGGAATAACAATAACCTAAGAATAAATGGCCTCTGAGATCACAATATTACTTTATCAGCTACAGTAGCAGCATATTTATTATATTTTAAAGCAACAAGATGTAAGATACCCGACCCAAGGTTTTAATGTGAATCTAAATTCAAAATGATTAGTCTGTTATAAAGGTTGCACAATTGACAATTGTAATGATTTTACATTTTATGTTCCTCTTATGCTTTAATAAAGGTCATAGCAAGTTATTCTGGCTTTAATATTAATGTTAGACTGCATATGATGTCATGTCTAAATGATTCAGGAAGGAAGCTACAGAATGTGAGGGGGTTTTGTCACCGACACAAGTTATTATTAAACCAAAAAATAGAATGACTAAAATGAAAACTACCATTAGACATCATATTAATAAACTGTAAAGAAAATGCTTCTGTGGGACACTCATTCAAGTGGTCTAATCATCACTAATGAATAGTGTTCAGCATTAAATACATTTAAGCCTACATTTTAGATTTATAGTTTATAAAGATTTCCTTACAATATTTGTATAAATCATGGGTTTTAGATGCCTCAGACACCCACATTTTATAGCATCCTGATATAAAGGGACCCACAAATGTTAAATGCATCTAAAAAAGCTTCTCACAAAAATTATATTATAATAATAATTATTTTATTAATAATAATATTTGAAAAAAGTTTCCTCTAAGTTACATTATTCATATTTGTTTCTTACAGCACAGTATTATTCAGTCATTTACTTGCTTATTTTAATCTAATGTTATTAATGCTTATACAAATTCTATCTTTATTAATGTACAATAACAATTGGGATATTGTATTTATTTAAATGTAATGGGTTTAATAATATTTAGTATGAATTATTTGATCATTTTTACATTATTTTAATTCAATTAGCATTTGTTCATGTTTTATTGGTTAAAACGTATTACCATTTTATTAAATGAAAATATTGATTATATTTAATTAATTATTTGTTATTTTTTAATGCATTCTTTGCACTAAATTTCCCCATAGCATTCCCTCACGGCCCGCTGGGTCCCCCGACCCCAGTTTCAAACTGGTTATCCAACAGTGGAGCCTAAACTGCAATATCATATCAGAACACACAGATGGCGCTGTTTCAGCGGTTTCATCTTTTCAGTCCGCGTGAGAGTCCGAGCAGCGTAAACTCATCCCTTCCGTATTTCCATTCCAAATTATTCCACGTTGACAAACACTCATATTTTGTAGCACACTGTGTGTGTTATTATTGTTGACCACAAGATGGATTTCACAATCCGGGCCGCCACTCTCGAGGACTGTAAGGACATCTCGCGGATGATACTGGTAAGTCGAGTCTATGATGTGTCCGCGTGTCACATGCGTCCGTCCATTTCTGACTATTTTAAAATTGTTTGAAAAAAATTGAAACGGTGATCATTTGCGTCATCGACAGCATGGGCAATCATTCAATACCCCCCAAACACTGCTGTTGTGTTCAGCGCACGTGCGTGAGTGCATCAGTGTCGATGGCAGAGTTACAGTAAGCCATGTTTGTTTGGCACACTGTAATCTGACACTTTCCTGTCATTGAGCCCAGTGGACGGCAATGTGCGGCAGACTTCACCTGTCAGCCAGCCGCGACTCTTCTGCGTTTTGAATCTCGGAAACTGCGCAATGACGTCATCTTAAAAATGAAAGATTGAAAATCGGACGCCGCGCTGCTACATTGAGCAGGCCAGTGTAACGTCATGGAATAAATTAACCTCATTACTAAAACCATGTTAGTTATGGTGCATACGACAATTGAAATTAACAGTAATGTAAAAAAATAATACTGCATGAATAGTGGGAACAAAACTTAATACAATTCAAAACCCAACACAGTTCAGTAGGCCTACATGTAAATCAAACCTATAGATTTTCAAGAAGCTTTTCTCTCAAAGCAAAATTGTGCAGTCTGGTTCACTATACACCAGAAAAGTGTAACTTTAAAAAGAAAAGTTTTTTTTATTTGCATATCAGTCATTAATTATTTTTCAAATTCAGAATTACAATATTTTTACATAAAAAACACTGAATTTGTTATTTTGATTGATATTTGAAACACACATACTGTTGATGGGCATGATAAAAAATTATAGACTTGAATGTAAAAGCCCACTGGTAACAGTTTTGTGTATTAAAATAAAAGGTAAGCACTGCTGTAATGCACTTTGGAAAAAATATATGGGTCACTTGAGATATATTATAAGTATGCAGCATATATCAAACATGTAACAATTAGAACAATGCAGCACATGATTAAAAAGATGTTTGTCTCATTTGTATTTACTCAGTTCTCACTACATGCCCAAATTGGCTAAAGAGGCAAAGATGTTGAAATAGGCGTTCTTTTATTATACTTTTACGTCATGCTGAGACAATATATGAAATTAGTCATTTAAGCAGTTGTTTTTATTGTGAAATATCATCTTTTGTGTCGAAAGATAAAGGGAACTTTTATTCCTCTATGATTTCCCAATTTATGACATCTTTGTCATGTATTAAATGGTAGCAAAATAAAAAAAAAAAGAAAAGAAAATGCCACCAGGGCATGGTAGAATAAAGTAAACTGTTTGAAATTAACTGTTTAAATCAATTACACTGTAGGAATTGGCAGAGTTTGAGAAAGTTTCTGACCATGTCAAGATTACACAAAGAGGTAGGCCTTATTTTTTCATTTCTCCAATAAAAAATCTGTGATTTGCATGGGTTTCTGTAATAAGAATTTAGATCTGTAACCAACCGTACTTATGTACTATAGATCTGGAGCAGGATGGATTTTCCAAAAACCCTTTTTTCCATGGAATTATTGCTGAAGTACCAGAACACTTAAAGTCCAGAGAGGGTGAGAGACAACACATATATCACCATCTACCACCATTGTTATTTAAACAGATTAAAACTGCTGTCCCCCTGGATGTTTGTTATCTAATCTGAGCATGCGTGTCATGTCTAGCCTGAATGCATGGTTGTTACATAAGCTTGCTATGCAATTTTTTCCCCATCTCTTTTTCTCCTCACATTTATGGCACAATTATACACTGTAACCTGTGAATAAATCATGTCATGGGATTTATATATGCAAGTTATTAGATGGAGCAGTTTAAGTGGAAGAGCAATTTTCTTAATAAAGAAAAAAGTAATAAAAATAGAATTAGGTTAATCATCATAATCTTCAAATAGTGTTCATTCAGTGCATGTTTTTATGTACACACCCACCAGCCACTTTTTTAGGCACCAGTACCGGGTTGGACTTCCTTTTGCCTTCAGAACTGCCTTAATCCTTCATGGCATAGATTCAACAAGGTACTAGAAATATTCCTCAGAGATTTTGCTCCATATTGACAGTTGCTGCAGATTTGTCTGCACATCCATGATGCGAATCTTCCGTTTCGCCACATCCCAAAGGTGCTCTATTGGATAGAGTTCTAGTGACTGTGGAGGCCATTTGAGTACAGTGAACAATGTCATGTTTAAGAAACCAGTCTGAGATGATTCATGCTTTATGACATGGTGCGTTATCCTGCTGGAGGTAGCCATCAGAAGATGGGTACATTGTGGTCATAAAGGGATGAACATGGTCAGCAACAATACTCAGGTAGGCTGTGGCGTTGACACAATACTCAATTGTTACTAATGGTGCCAAAGTGTGCCAAGAAAATATCCCCCACACCATTATACCACCACCACCACCACCAGCCTGAACCTCTGATACAAGGCTGGATTGATCCATGCTTTCATGTTGTTGACACCAAATTCTGACCCTACCATCTGAATGTGTCAACAGAAATCAAGAGTCAGACCAGGAAACGTTTTTCCAATCTTCTATAGTCCAATTTTGGTGAGCCTGTGCCAATTGTAGCCTCAGTTTCATGTTCTTAGCTGACAGGAATGGCACCTGGTGTGGTCTTTTGCTGCTGTAGCCCAGAGATGCTCTTCTGCATACCTCGGTTGTAACAAGTGGTTATTTGAGTTACTCTTGCCTTTCTATCTCTGACCTCTGGCATCAACAAGCTGCCACTCACTGGATATTTTCTCTTTTTCTGACCATTCTCTGTAAACCCTAGAGATGGTTGTGTGTGAAAATCCCAGTGGATCATCAGTTTCTGAAATACTCAGACCAGCCCGTCTGGCACCAACAACCATGCCACGTTCAAAGTCATCTTTCTCAAGTCAAATCAACTTTCTCCCCCACTCTGATACTCGGTTTGAACTGCAGCAGATTGTCTTGACCATGTCTACATGCCTAAATGCATTGAGTTGCTGCTATGTGATTGGCTGATAAGAAATTTGCGTTAACGAGCAGTTGGACAGGTGTACCTAATAAAGTGGCCGGTGAGTGTGTATAAGTCATATGTGATTTATAATTTTTTTTCCATTAAACTGACAGAATGATTTGCGTGTGTGACTCTTCACAGGTCACACCAAGGTCGGTTACTCTCTGTACTTCTACATGTACAGCTCATGGAAAGGTCGCGCAGTGTACATGGAGGATCTATATGTGATGCCCGAGTTCAGAGGTACAAATAAAACACTGTGCTTAAATTTAAAATGAACCTTAACCTCTTTGACTGATTAATGATTTTTCTGTGAGTATTTCCAGGCAAGGGCATTGGCAAGGCTCTGATGGCCAAAGTTTCCCAGGTGAATGCTGTTTATTTGTGCTAGATAATTGGAGCATGTGGCAGCCGGTCATAATAACTTAGCAAAAAAACTATGATTTACCCTGCTGTGTTGACTGTAAATCTGACATGTTTGTGATCGCGCTCCCCTCAGCTTGGTCTGGCTGCTGGTTGCACTCAGCTCAACTTCACTGTGCTAGACTGGAATAAGTCGTCTCTGGACTTCTACCTGAAGCAGGGCTGCTGGGATGTGACCTCTGAACTTGGCTATCACTGCATGCGCTGTGAAGGAGAAGCTCTTCAACACTTGGCACAGGGAGAGCTTTAAATGATCAAACACATAGATTTCATTCTCAACTCCAGCCATAAGTTACAGATTACTTAAGAAGCACAGGAAGACAGTAAGATAAGCTGACAATTAAAATGGGCAAACTGAATAAAATAAACACGCTCATTACCTAGTTAGATTTTAAATACACATTTCTAAAGGGGTAGTTCACCCAAAATGAAAATTTGATGTTAATGTTAAGGTTTCTCTTGATTTTTTTCTTGTTAATTAAAACTTCATTTAAAGCGGACCTATTATGCAAAAATCAGTTTTATTAGAGGTTTAAACCCAGTTGTGTGCCAGCAGTGTGTGAAAATAATAAGCTTCTAATAGTAGAAATGTATTAATTTTATTTATTTATAATCAAGCTTCGTGCAGAAACACTTTGATTGACATTCTTCCTTTGTACATGTCATCAGAGTGGGAAAGCCCCACCAATTAGTGATGATCTCATTAGCATAGGAGTTACTCTTGTTTTTGAATTTGCCTCTATGCTGACACATAGGCATTTTATTTTATCTCCACCCCCTTTTGAAAAGAGCACAATCTCATTTGAATTTAAAGCAACAGTCACCAAAATTGCACAATTAGGATCAAAGCCTAAAAGGGGCAGTTTCAAAGAGTTAATAAAACATTATTTGTGTGCTATTTTAAGCTGAAACTTCACATAAACACTCTAGGGACATCAGAGACTTATTTTACATGTTGTCAAAAAGGGCATAATAGGTCCTCTTTAATATTTTTCCCCAACATAATAATTTGGCTGTACTCATTTTTGGACTGTGATCTTACATT
This sequence comes from Danio tinwini, assembly GCA_903798205.1. Lineage (NCBI taxonomy): Eukaryota > Metazoa > Chordata > Actinopteri > Cypriniformes > Danionidae > Danio > Danio tinwini. Next base: position 5,289,245 of record CAIGQZ010001108.1, read on the forward strand.
TATTTGTTAGATTAGTTCCAGTTGTGGCTAATGTATATGCACAAATATGTTATTGTAAAGCCTACTATTGAACATATTAGTATAAAACAGAGATCTTTGAGGGTTGTACACATTTTTGCTGAGCAATATATATATTAATACCTTGGGCAACTGATGATACCCCAAAGTTTTAGCCCGCATATTCACTGAAGTGTTGCTTCTGTGTTTACAAAACACTCAGCTATGAGTCTTTCTCCAACTGTTAAAACTTAATAAAAAATGATGAGCACTCACCTCTGAGCATAAAAAAGACGCTCAGCACTTGGCTACACTGCCAGTGTTTTAAAAACACGGTGCTTCCATTTACAACAACAGAATGAAAAATGCTCAGCTCAGGAAAAAACCCTTTGGGAGACATGTACCTTTAAGAAGCAAGTCTGTGCAAGAAACATTGACTACGTTTACATGGACATCAGTAATCAAATTATTTGCCTCAATCTAAATAAGACAATAATATGATTAAGGTGTTTACATGAGTTGCTTTTTGAATGTTTCTTTTCATGATTCTGTTTTATATGTTATAGCACATAATTTGTTTAACGTCATTGCGCCATCACGCTATCAACATTTCCTCCGGTGTTTCATTTTAAATTTTTTGACTTTAACTACAGTTTGGCACTTTCACTTTCATTCAGGAACATTTCATGCATGCCCCTATGACAAACAAATATTGTATGTGAGTATGAACTGCTGGAAGTATGAACAACGGTGTTGTTTTAATGATATTTGATGCCGCATGCTGTAAGGGAAAAAACCTCAGCATTTCATGTCAAACAGCCGTGTGTGTATAGACTGTCCTGTTGCAAAATTCGGTGAAAATCCTACATGACGGTAATAGTTTGATTGCAGTGTTTACACGTCTGTGCTGCACTTCAATAATGCAACTAAAATCGGCATACTCCACATGTTTTATTCCGATTTCTGTTTAGTTTGATTATGACTTTAGTCGGATTAAATTAATCAAAAATCGCTGTTTACATGGTGAACACTTAATCAGAGCATCGTCTTAATCACATTAAAATCAACTTATTGGTGTCCATGTAAACATGCTCAGTGTGTACAAAACAATTACCAATTGCATAAAATAATTGTATTATATCATAAGACCTTAAATGTATCTTGTTTACACTGCAAAAATGCTTTTCCTACTTAAATTTGTCTTGTTTCTAGTCCAAATATCTAGAAATTCTTAAATCAAGAAGCATTTTCTACAATCGAAAATATTGTCTTGTTTTAAGAAATAATTTGTCAAAATTGAGTCAGTTGTTCCTTAAAACAAGCAAAATAATCTGCCAATGGAGTAAACAAAATAATCTTGCTTTTTATTTTGACAAGGAAAAACGAGTACATTTTCATATTTGGGTGAACTATTTTTTTAGGCAAAATGAGCTGACAACAAAAACCAGCAGAAGCTGCTTATTTATGTTGCATCAAAACATGCAAATGCATTATCATTTCAAGTAATACCGATTTATTGTACCCTTTACAATTGTGATTCTGGCCTTACCAAAGATTCAGAGGGGCACTTTTGTTACTGGGAATAATATATTGCACAAATTAGAACATCATTTTCTATGGATTTACATGAGTGAAAAGAGTGGAGACAGTTACAGTTGATGTTGTTATCATTGTTTGCATTTACAGTTGTTGGTTTTAGATTATCTATTTAAACTGCCATTTTAGTGTTTGGCCACACTGTAAAAAACAAATCCGTAATTTTAGGGTTTATTTCCGGCAGCTGGGGTGCCAGAAAAAAACGTAAAATAAAAGACATTAAATAACAGAAATTTACTGTAAAATAACAGGTTGAATTACAGAAATTAACCAGAAATTAAAATTTAAGGAAATTTCTGTAATTTATTGTCCTTTATTTTACAGTAAATTTCTGTAACTTAACGGCCGTTATTTTGCGTTTTGTTTAAATTACGGATTTTTTTTACAGTGCACATATTACATGTCATTTTACTTAGACTTTTTATAGTGTTTAACCCGAAATCCTACTATAGTGATGTTCCTAGCCTATATAGAAAATCTTGATCTTTAGACAAGAGCACAGCAAGTTGTTCAATTACACTGTATATGCACACAAAAACACCACTTTTTTTTTTCTCATTATTCAATTGGTAATTGTCACCATATTTTTGTGAGTCACAACAGAGCAAAAGCTCATCGAAAATAGGAAAAATGCACTAAAATTGTACATAAGTGAAATCCTGTTATTGGTTAGTGGAACATGTCTGGATTTTGCTTTTCTGAATTGCTTACTTTACCTTAGTTTTAGCAAGCAGATGTTTTATGTTTATTGCCAAAAATTATTTTGGAACAAAATATTGTGCTGTTACTAAATACATCTTAAACACGAACAATGTGCAAGTACCTCAGTCTGTCATTTTAGTTTGTTGTAACTTGTAATATTATATGACCTATTAAAATGGTACTGTTATTTTCTAGCACTTTAAAATAAACTGTGTTGCCTCATAGTAAAGACGACGAGCAAAAGTGACATTGTTACAAGCTGCTGTATCCAATGTACTGTGGATTCCTATGTTTCCTCTGTTCTATTGGTCATCAATAAAAGTAGATTTATGCCGTTTTTGCAGCATCTGTTTTTACTTGCCCAAGCCTTTAATGCTACGTGATGTAGATTAGTGCTGAACAAAACTATGCACATCTAATCCTAAAATAAACATAATTAATGCCATCAAAGCTCCCTTCTGCATCAGTGACCAGAGAATAAAGTGTAGTTGGAAGTGAAATTCACATTTGGCCTGCAGATTACTTCATTTCCCAGATGTGGGAATAACAAAACCCCAAAACTTAAACAACAGCGACACCAAGTGTTCGCCTGTAGAACCGATTAACGATTACCCACATTTACGACTTTCTCCAGAGAACTTCACTCAGGAATTCTAATAGTATTTCAATGCTAATAACAACTGAGACAACCGCGGTGTACATATGTTGTTTCATTTAATCCATTAAATCCTCAGTTGATTGGCAGGTCAGAGTTTCATAAGCAAACCCAATGAGGGAAAAACACAATAAATCAGACTCAGGCTCTGATTTGCTCATTTTCTGACTCATAATAATCAAAGTCCTTGCCAGGAAACCATCCTGTTGTTTAGCTGTCATGGGAGTGAGAAGAGCAGAACTACACACTTTTTCCACAATATTTATGGTAGGAAAGGAAGAGGCAATTATTTGTCTGCACTATTTGGAATTGTATAGACCACAGAGGAGACAAAATGACAAGATTCCAGAGATAAAGGAAACTTTAGACTTGGGATTAACAGATAAAACCTTGCGCAAGCAAACATTTACATGTCATTTAAAGATAATGCGGGTTATTTTAATCACAGCTTTTTAAAATAACACACACAAAGTTCATTTGTAGGCCTCTAAAAAACGTCACATGGCTTCTAATGCCATTATGAATTGATTAAGGTTACATGACAGAAATGCATAAATATAAATAATAATCTTGTAATAGCATAATATTTCTTAATAATAAATAATGTATTAAATAATATTTCTTGTATGCCTCAATTAATACAATATATTTTTAATAGGTCAAAAATATGATTTAGAAAATATTTTAGTTCCTGTATATATTAGTGTCTGAATTTAACTTTAAGTTTAAGTTAAGCAGTGGGTAGGGCCGTCGCCTCACAGCAAGAAAGTCGCTGGTTTGAGCCTTGGCTGGGTCAGTTGGCATTTTTGTGTGGAGTTTGCATGTTCTCCCCATGTTTGCATGGGTTTCCTCTGGGTGCTTTGGTTTCACCCACAGTCCAAAGAAATGTGGTATAAGTAAATTGGGTAAACTAAATTGTTAAATAGGTGTTTCCCAGTGATGGGTTGCAGCTGGAAGGGCATCCGCTGCGTAAAACATCAGCTAGATAAGTTGACGGTTCATTCCGCTGTGGCGACCCCTGATTAATAAAGAGACTAAGCTGAAAAGAAAATGAATGCATATCAGAGCAGTGAGATTTGTTTTTCAGAATCAGGAAGCAATTCATTTCATTCCACCATGAAATAAAAAAACATTTCATCTGACTTTTATGTGATTGTTTTAAATTTCACAGTTGATGTTAGTATGCAACATTGTATCTCACAGTTAAGCTGAAAAGAAAATAAATGAATGAATGAATTACAACTTTTCTACTTTTTAAAGTATCTAATATATTTATACATTTATTATCATGTTACCTACTTATACTTTATTGTCCTTTTTTTCTGATTTGTGTTTATTTGTTTGCTTTAACCCTTATACAATATAGTATAGTAATGTATATAGTATAGTACAGTAATAACATTGTAACAAAATTAACTCACTGGCCACTGTATTAGGTACACCTGTCCAAATGCTTGTTAACGCAAATTTCTATAATCAGCCAATCACATGGCAGCAACTCAATGCATTTAGGCATGTAGACATGGTGAAAACGACCTGCTGCAGTTCAAACCAAGCATCAAAATAGGGATAAAAGGTGATTTAAGTGACTTTGAACATGGTTGTTGGTGCCAGACAGGCTGGTCTGAGTATTTCCTTGTTGATGCCAGAGGTCTGAGGAGAATAGCCAGACTGGTTCAAGTTGATAGAGAGGCAACAGTAACTCAAATAACCACTCGTTAAAAGCGAGGTATGCAGAAGTGTATCTCTGAACGCACAACACGTCGAACCTTGAGGCGGATGGACAGCAGCAGAAGACACACTCCTATCAGGTAAGTACAGGAAACTGAGGCTACAATTGGCACAGGCTCATGGCTCATTAATATTGGACAATAGAAGATTGGAAAAACGTTGCCTGGTCTGATGAGTCTCGATTTCTGCTGCAATGCTCAGAATTTGGCATTAACAACATGAAAGCATAGATCCATCGTGTCCTGACAGTTCAGGCTGCTGGTGGTGGTGTTAATGGTGTGGAGGATATTTTCTTGGCACACTTAAGCCAAGCGTGATGCTATCATGTCAACATGAACCAAAATCTAATTGTTGAATCTATGCCATGAAGAATTAAGGCAGTTCTGATCAGGGTTTAACTCTGTACTAGTAAGATGTACCTAATAAAGTTTTATATAATGAGAGCAATGAGAGAATTTTTATAACCCTATAAAAGGGTTATTTGTATTTTATTTTTTTGCATTTTATTTAAATCTCATTTTGTTATTATTTTAATATTACAACTTTTGGATTATTATCCAATTTTGTTTTAATATTAACACTTTAATAACAACTATTTGATTGTAATTTAATTTGTCTGTTTATTAAGTTATTTTTCATTTATGTTTTTATTAATTTTTTTCTCCAAACATTTCCATGGACCACACTCCCCAATAGTATTTAGTTCCTTAGTATATCCCCAAATTGTATATTGCTAAATAAATAGAGCCTGCTATACTGTTTGCCATATTAATGACCTTTATTCTTCTCTGGCATACCCAGTCTGTACACTATTTATCCTCAAAATCTCAGCTAATATCTTTCATCCAGACAGGTTTCATTCCAATTCCCTTTAAAACTAAAACATCCCTTGGTATGTACATTGTGGTAACAATAATCAGCACTCTTTGCTTCATTAGTGCACGGCCACACACTGTAAAAAAAACCCCGTAGAGAACAACCAGTTCATCCAACCATATAAAAGACGCGCACTTGTTGATCTGGGGCAGGACGGAGCTAAATACTATTTCACTACAGAATAAGAATACTTGGCAGCGCACGAGGGAGGGGGGAGGAAATCTGTTTTCCACTGCTGTGCAGGACTCACTTCCCTGCAGTGCATACTTGAGCACATGGACGCAGGAGTGCTTTGAAATGACACCTCTTGTGGACTAGACCATCATCTATCTATCAGTGAGAACACGAGCAGGTCATGCCAGAGATTCAGCTCCCTGGAAGACGTAAATAAAATCCAAATCCCTACTGACAACACTCAGAGCAAGAATGAAAAGAACACTGCTATGCCATCTGTGCCAGACGCAGTCCACGCAATAAACACTTCTCCATATACCAAAAGCACTGACCGATTTGCTGGGGTCAGTCTTGCAACCGCTGCCTTTGCGCTCTGACTTGGAGAAGCGCTCGCGCACGGGACCTACCGGAGAGGCTCAGGGATGTTCTCGTGGATTACGGACACAATGATTGACGTGGAAGCTCCAGAACGGTGAACGACCCGCGCGCGCAACAATGCAGCGAATTTTCCAGAGGAGACGGATCCGCACGCTGCGATGGGTCTGGTCGCTGATGGCCGTGCTCGCGCTGTCTCTGGCCGTGTGCAGTGCCATATTTACAGTGTGGACGTTGCGACAAACGCGGGACCTGTCGAGGTCTTTTCAAACCTTGCAGGAGCGCTTGGAGCAGGTAAACGCGATCGCTTTGGGTTTTGTCTTTCGATGCATGCATGCGTTCTTGCACACTCACTAATCATCATCATGCAATTATGTTTGTGCATTTTCTTTATTTTAATGCACTGAATGCACTGCTATGCACGATTTTGAATGCACTGCTATGCACGATCTTGTAGTGCTGACCATGAGAGCACTTTGCAAGCTTTTTTTGGGGGGTGAGGCGTTCTACACACTTATATCACGAGGAATGTAATCGTATCGAGGCACTTGATTATACAAACATACAGCTGCGGCACCGCTGGGGGTCTGCGGGACGCGTTTTTATGACCCTTCCAGACTTTGCGCGCGGGGTGCTGTGAGTTATGGCCTATTTAGTTTCTAAAGTCGCTGCCAAGTGGGATGATTTTGTTGCCAGTTTTGCTCCGTGTTTAGGGCAATTTACTGGAAATCTTGGAGTACTTGGCACGCGCGCGTCTCGGAGCCAGCTGACATTGCCTTTTAAGCATCGCGTCTCGTAAAGCAATTGTGTAATTATGGTGAAATGATTTGCAACTCGTAAGCTACTATTAGAGTCTTATAGCCTGCCCTCAAGCAAAGATGGGTTGCACTTTCAGAAATGTGTGTTGTCATGAATGTCAGTATTGTTTTAATTACTGGAACTTAATTTCTTCCGCCGATGTGGACGGGAACAGCGCGCTGAAGTGAAGGTTCATGAATCACGCACAACTCTTCCAAACACCGCTACTGAACACAGCACGAAACACACACAGCAACCACTGCGCTACTCCAGAATTAATGACTCTTATGATCCGGTTCTTTTTAGGGTATCAAACTATGCTGCGTGTGTAGAATGATTCCCGAAGAATGACTCTTATGATCCGGTTCTTTTTCCAAGTAATCAAATTATACCTTGTGGTTAGAGCAGAGTGATTACAGAACAAATGCTTCTTGTGATTCTTCTTGTTTTTGGTGAATCGAATTACTCAATAATAAACTTTACAAGTTTTGTTCTGATCAACAAAAAAGGAGATATTTTGTAGAATGGTGGAAACCGGTAACCATTGACTTCTATAGTATTTGTTTTTCCTACTATGGAGGTCAGCGGATTTTTAACTTTCTTCAGAATATTTTTTTGTGTTCATCAGAATAAGGAAACTTATAAAAGTTTGGAAACACTTGAGCGTAAGTAAATAGTATTTATTATTTTTGGGTGAATTATTTTAATCATTGTAGTTAGTGACTGAAAATTAAATGCTACCACGCTTTTGGGATTTTATTTAATATAAAGCCTAAGCGGGCAACACTGTGGCACGGTGAGTAGCGATGTCGCCTCACAGCAAGAAGGTCACTGGTTTGAGCCAGTGCCTGGGTCAGTTGGCATTTCTGTGTGGAGTTTGCATGTTCTCCCCATAATCATGTGGCTTTCTGATTGTTCTGGTTTCCCCCACAGTCCAAAGATATGCGCTACAGGTGAATTGAATAAGCTAAATTGGCTGTAGTGTATGTGTGGGTGTGAATGCAAGAGTGTACGGGTGTTTCCCAGTGCTGGGTTGCGGCTGGAAGGGCATCCGCTGTGTAAAACATATGCGGGATAAGTTGGTGGTTCATTCCGCTGTGGCAACCCCTGATTAATAAAGGGACTAAGCCGAAAAGAAAATGAATAAAGCCTAAGCATATCAGAGCAGTGAGATTTGTTTTTCAAAATCAGGAAGCAATTCATTTCATTCCACCATGGAAGAAAAAAACATTTCATCTGACTTTTATGTAATTGTTTTGAAATTCACAGTTCATGTTAGTATGCAACATTGTATCTCACAGTTTCAGTTTTTAAACTTGCAACTGCTAATTTGTATAAAAATTCTGAGAAAAAAAATGAACTTAGGAAAGTAAACTCAGAATTGTGTAAATAAGCTTCTCGCTGCAATAAATCCCATATTCTCAATTGAAAGAAATTATAGAAATAGAAACAAATATAGGTAAAACTGCAAGATACAGACTTAAAATTTTAAAAACTTAGAACGATATTCAGAGAATTCAAACAAATAAAAAAGGTCTGAATCAGAATATGAGATATTAACTCCTAATTTTGAGGAAGTCAGAATTATGAACTATCAAATTCTAAACTTAGAATCGCAACAATGCAGAATTTCTCAAAACTGAGATAAATAAAGTAAAAATTGGGCGATATATAAGATTATAACTGACAGATGACACAAAATAAAACTTGGAATTATATGAAAATGACATATTTGTGAGCAAAGTTGCAATTACATTTTAATTTTATTTATTCAGTGATTTTAGAAGCTTTATTGGTTTTGTCATCATGGGACGATAACTGGTTTCAAGGTTTACAGCGATTTGGAAAAGTCAAGGTTTTAAAACAGCCAAAATTTTCTGTTATACCGTTCCTACAACAATTTTTTTTTGCTTTTTAGGGCAACAGTATCTCCAGCAGAAAAGGACTCTCCGAATCAAAAGCTACTGTTCCAAAATAGTATAAATGTATCTTAAAATAAAAAATATTGTGTTCAATGGGGAAAAGGTTGTATTTTTACCCAGACATTTAAAAAGACAATATTTTAGAACAGTAATCACAATACTGGGATACCGTGAAACCGTGATATTTTTATTCATGGTTATCATACTGTCAGAATCTTATTCCCGCCCATGCCTTGTCATAACTACATAATTCATTTATTTTCTTTTCGGCTTAGTCTTTTTATTAATCAGGGGTCGCCACAGTGGAATGAACCGCCAACTTATCCAGCAAATGCTTTACGCAGCGGATGCCCTTCCAGCTGCTACCCAGTACTGGGAAACATCCACTCATTCACACACATACACAACAGCCAATTTAGTTTATTCAATTCACCTAAAGCGCATGTCTTTGGACTTGTGGGGGAAACCGGGGCACCCAGAGGAAACACGGGAGAACATGCAAACTCCACACAGCAATGCTAAATGACCCAGCCGGGGCTCGAACCATGGTGACCTTCTTGCTGTGAGGCGATCGTGCTAACCCCTGCGCCACCGTGACGCCCTCAACTACATAATTTGATTACATTAAAATCTAGATTCATTCCCGGCTGAACCATCACTGTTCAGAAACAACTTAAAGACACCAATCAAGATCAGAGATGTCAAATAAGAAACACACAGGCAGGTGCTGCTTTAAACTTAAGCTAATGTTTTAAATAAATTCATTCTCTATTTTTTTGTAAACACTTTGACACTTAATTAACATCAGTGAGGTTTAAGCAGCCTACTTTATGTATGTTCAAAAATGTAGAGAATATTATTCTGCAGATTTCCAGAAATTGTATAAAAATATGAATCGGCATGATCTGCATTTCTGTGATGTTCTATAATGAATAGTTGGCAGCAGTGCAACGTTTTTTACGTGCATGAGCTATTGTGAATTGTAATTGAATAACTGCATTCCACGTACAAACTTTTAACCCCTAAAAAATTTTTTTTAAAGAAGTGTTATTAACCACTGTCTGAGGTCACACACAAACTCTAACTTTGTCTTTTGTAGCACAGTACAGTTATTGTGCACTTTGCATGGAGTAGATTGAACCTCCAGATGAATAGGTACTCACTTCATCTCGAGGCACAACCACAGTTTCGGTTGCCAGACATTTGTTAAACTGCTGACGAAGCTTTCTCATGCTTGTCACATTGTTTGTCAGCCTTTTCTTTTTCACCTAATTTAAAGCTTCCTTTTAAAAGAGAAGCATTCCCGGAATGTATTGCATCAAGGGGAAAAAACCCTACAAGGTGTTGTTAACGGTATTTAGGGGAAGTGGTTGACCTATTAAAAACTCAATTTCAGTGTTTGCCAGGCTTCTGGCGACTGTTTGTTTGTGTCTCGCTACGGAACGCCTCCAGATTATTTCAAAAGGCTATGACTACTGCATGGGTTACCCGCAAAACGCCAGTTAATAGAAGCCAGCAGTGTTTCTCCCCAGTGGCCTGCTCAATCCTGACACACATATTTAAGTTCCATTCCTGGCCCGGTCATGCTGGTCGCGTCTGTCTTCCATATCTGTCTGCAAAAGCTGTTGAGAGTGATGAAAAATTGGATTCTTTCTTCTGCTCTCACTTGTTATTTCTCTCTCTCTCTCTCTCTCTCTCTCTTGCAGGTGAATATGCAGCGTAAGGCCATCTTCCAACTTATCCTGGAAAAACGCGAACTGCTGGAGAGCCAGAGGTTCCGCAGAGATGGTACTGAAGGACATCGTATGTCATAATGTCAGGCAGACAGCCAGTTATTGAAATGCATTGCACAGAAGAAAAGAAATGACAGCTTTACTTACAGACTATTTATTAAAACAAGCTCTTTGACGGAAATTGAATGAAGCCATAGGGATTTAAAAAATGCAGGAGAAAAACACTAAGCGTAAAACCGACACACGACAGCTGTTGTCAAAAAACCTTGGATCACCTGCAGTCTTTCCAGCTGCAGAGGAATCTTTGGTTGTTGCACGCAATATTTACACAGACCAAACCATTTTTGGACACCAAGGCACCTTGGGTAAACCATTGGGCATGTGTTTCCAAAAGCTGCAACAGGAAACAGTAGGCAGCAGGCTGAATGACAGCAGAAATTACAGGTTTGAGCTGGATGGACACGCACCCGGCGAAAACCAACTGGCACAAGGACCGCAAGGGTACAGTGGTTTAAGCAAGCATCTAAAAAGAGTGACCCCTGCATTGAAGTCTAAAATAGCTTTAATTACCAATAGACTATAATTCTGCAATTATGCGATAAGGCATCTCCAGGCCGGTGGAAAAAACAGTGCCAACAGGGTAAAAACAACAAGCCATTGCCAAAAAGATCAACAAAATAAACATTGGGGAAGAACAGATGGGCCGCCAGAAGTCTAATGAGCAGCCGCAAGTCTTCAGCTGACACCTGACAGCTGTCTGATTTCCGAGCCAAAATGCTTATCCACAATCATTCCTCAAAATATGCTGTTTTCCTAGCCCAGAATAGTGCCCCTTGGGGACAGTCACGGCTTCAAGCTGAAACGGTCAGCCAGAAACAACAGTCGTTTAACCATTTCTGAGAGGTTCCTTTTGAAGTCTGAAACGTAGGTGATCAGTCAGTGCACATTTTGATGGACTAGCAGGAGTTCAGACAGCTCCCCTGAGGCCAGACTCGAGAGTCTCCAGAGAGGGGCAAAGAAAAAACAAAACCCACACATTTCTCAAGGTGGTTTGTTTGAATTATTGCGTTCGGTTGAACGGTAGCCATAGCTGTTAATCTATCTCATTTCATAAGAATATTATTTTCTGCACGAGAAAGGTTAAGAAAGAGCCAACGATTCATTTTTCTTAATTTTTGCCTCGTTGTTGACTAGAACCAGCTGCTGAGGTAAATGCAGAAAGTTCTGTGCGGAGTGCCTGTTACTGAAAACAAAAGGCTAGGAGAAGTGTAGAACAGAGCTGAAAGGAAATATTTCACCATCTGCTTTGACAATCAGGACTTCAGCTGGTGTATAAATAATTTTTGATTAATCCATGATGTTTGCATCTGCGCAGCTGTTTAACGCTAGAAGATGCAGGAGCTACTCGTGGATGACTCTTATCTGCATCTTAGATGCACGGAGTTCTGTCTCTTTTTCCAAAACATGCTTTTCTTTGTCTTTGTCTTGCTAGTGGGAGGGAGGAAAGGAAACGGACGAAAAGTGGCCTCTCATTTTGAGAGTAAGTAGACAACATTGCCGATCATTTCATTTCTCAATTAGACACCCAAATTGCTAGTGAACTGTCCCAGCCTAATATGTATTCATTTGTCAACAGTAACCAGTGATTCCTTCCAAAAAGGTGAGTTATTCTGGGAGTATGCTGTATGTATGCGTAATGTGGAACACTTTCTTAACAGAGGAATATTGTCTAATAATGTGTGTGTCTCAGTTGGGAACGAAGGAGTCATTAAAGGATGGACTGAGGAGCAGCTGAATATGAGCAGGGCAGTGAATTACAATTCAGAGACTGGCACCTTCAGAGTGGAGCGTAGCGGAGTCTACTTCGTGTATTGTCAAGTAAGTTAAACAGGACTAGTTTTCTGCCACAATGGTAGCATATGTTAAAATATCTATGTATATAGTGTGTGTGTGCAATACTGCAATTAAATCTAGAAAACAGGATGTGGAACTGCATTCAATTTAAATGTAATAAAAATAACCAGAATTTCCAAGAAATCAATTTAACAATGATAGATACGACAGACAGACTGAACAATACAGTCTCCTATACAGATGAATAGATAGACAGATAGATACTGAAAATTCCTCATTTTAAATCAAATTCCATCATAGCTTTCTGTGGTTCCTCCAAAACCAAATCAAAGAGCTTCTGGTTTAATCATAACTTTTTTTTTCTTTTGCGCTGTGTTAAAGGCCTTAATGCTCTGTCTCCTGCTCTGAATTGGTCTCTCATAACATTCCTGTTTCGTTCTCTTTCTCCTGCCGTTTGGCACCATCTGTGTTTCCACCCCCAGGTACACTTCAATGAGAACCAGAGTCAGTATGTGAAGCTCGAAGTGTCCATTCCTAAAGGCCCTTTGCTCCAGTGCATTGAAGGGTACGGAACCACTCCAGCCTCTGGCTCTCACAGGTTTCACTTCCTGAAGCCATGCCAGGTCTCCGGTCTCCTCCGCCTTAACAAGGGCACCGAGCTGAAGGCCGTCACCGGAGCTTCCTTCAGTCTGCAGACGTCAGGCAAACACTATTTCGGCCTCTTCAAAGTCAACTAGATGCACCGAGAGTTTCCAGACACCTCAACTGTAGGGACAGCAGAGTTTTATAGTTTTCCACAGATCACTGGTCTAAAGTATCTAACCCGAACCTGTCTCTTTGAACCCAACATTGCCTTAACAGAGGGAATTTTGACTTAAAAAGAAACATTTCTAAAACCAGCTGTCCACGGTCATGGATGACCCCTTTATGAGCACAAGTGGCCTTCAGTGCAGATGTCATCAGGATGTTAATGCCTGCTCAACTTGCCTTGTTGGACCAATTCATGGAGGATCATTTGGAACTATGCTGGCTTGGCTGCAAATGCCTTATTAAACACAAACCAGCACAATTTCTACTATATAAATATAGCTTTTAATTACAGCATACCAGAGATGTTGCTCCAGCAGCGTGGTTGGCTTATATACTGGCATAACCAGTTTGAACAGAAGGAAGATGAATTTTCAGCAGCTTTGCTGGCCACTACAAGCATGAGAGGTTCCACCACTGGTTACTTGGCTGGACCAAAACAGAGTTGCCCAAGTTCTTGAACTGCCTTACCACTGGATGGGTTCAGTGCAGAAAAATGAAGGTTTTGGTTGGTCGTTATGAAAGCGCAGCGTGCCTAAATATGCATTGAATGATACATGAAACTTTTGTTGTTGCATCAGTTTGAAAGACGCCACACATCATTTCTCTCCAAATACACTGTCACTGTGACATACCAAACATATATTAATATTTATCAGTAAAAAGGCAGTGACTTAAAGCAGATGATGTATCTTGTGTACTGTACTGTTACTAAAAGTGGACTTATGTGTACATATAGCATGAAGGTTGATGGCGTGGACCTTTAAAAAAGTCACAATATGCCTTTGGTTTTTATATAATGTGCAATTTCATGTCTATTTTTCTTTTTTTTTTTAAAGTAACATATTTTTTTTACACCACCTTAAGTTCATTTAATCTCAGTAATTTGAAATGTATGAAACCACTGGTGAGTCAAATCTGTCAATGTCTACCTGAATACCGCTTCTGAAGCCTTTCATAAATCTTGTCAATGAATTAAATCTTAAATGGAGATCACAACCGCTGTTTTAAATGCACTTTGCCCCAAATGGGTTTCCTTATAATTTAACCGGCTTCCTCTTTGTATTTCCTGAACCCTCATGCGGACCCCTGCAAAACCTTTTTATTTCCACTTGCTTCTGGACTCTCACTTCCTGAATCTGCAGCAAATTGTTGAAAACCTTTGAGGAAAAACATGTGCTTATTCTCTACTGATCTCTAGCCCCATTCCTTCCCCCTTTGTCTGCTCAGTACTTTTTTGTCTGTTTGGGTTCACTCCTTGCACAAAATCTGGCCAGCGGGACCATTTTTTGCTTTTAAAACATCCAAGATAAACCTGACTAGTTGGAGATGAAGTGCTGGCAGATTCAGCGAGAGTCAACATGTGAATTTGAGGTGAAGGAGGCAGTTTCGATATTAAAAAATACACACAAGATGCTTCTTCCTTACAAGGCTATATTTGTTTTTAGATCATATGAAAAAATAAAAACTAATTTTGACTGTATATAAGACTGAAGTTTCTACATTAACAGTAATGGGGTATATGTACACAGACTTTTAATTTCAGTCAGCCAGCCTCAGGGCTTCCAGTGAATTGTCATACCATATAAAATTGCCACATTTAAGATCTGATTTCTTTAAAATACAGCGATCTTCACTGCCTGGCTGAGATACGATATAAAGTGGGTCTCAGACCAAACAAGAAGCACTGCATTAAATATTATTTTTCTGCACCATGTCTTTTTAAATATGGAAATAAATTTTACCACAGTATTTTAAATGGAGTTTCTGTGCTCGCCTCCTGCTAATGACCGTGCTAATGTTTTTTTGTTTATTTTTATGATTTAACAGCCAAATGGATGCTTAAGTCTATTTAACTGATTATATTTGAATTATACTACAATAAGACATGGTTGTTGCTAGATCGGATACGTTTGCGGCCCGAAGTTAATGAGTATTATTTATGTTATTTATGAAATTTCTGATTTATTGTATTTTATTAACGTCTACCCCCACCCCAACCCTACACCCAACCGTCACAGAAGCGTAAAAACAGTAGTTGTACCGAGTATTATTTATCTTATCTATTAAATTACCCAATAAATAGTATTTTTTAACACCCCTACCCCCACCCCAACCCTAAACCCAACCGTCACAGTACTGCCCTGCTGAAAAATCCAGCTTTAGCTGGTCAACCAGCCTGGTTTTAGAGGGGTTTTGGCCATTTCCAGGCTAGCTTCCAGCCATTTCCAGCCTGGTCTTAGCTGGTCAGGCTGGGAGTTGACCAGCTAAAACCAGCTTGACCAGCTTGGTTTAAGATGGACATAGCTGGTTTTGGCTGGTCAAGCTGGTTTAAGCTGGTCATTTTCCAGCCTGACCAGCTAAGACCAACCAGCTTAGACTGGTTTAAGCTGGATTTTTCAGCAGGGTGTAAAAACATTAATTATTGTTATACAGTGTCATAAAAAAATGGCGCTATATTAATGTGCATATCGCACTTCCGGCAGACCGCATATCCAATCTGGACTTTATCATAAAACATGAGATCAAATGCAAAGCTTGCATTATAATCCAGCACAACGTACGTTTTTTTTAAACCGTAATGTAATATAAATGGAAGCAGAAGACACGGGCACTATTCATGTTACAAGAAGGCCGCGCTCGCTCTTGCATTACTAAGGCTAAAACTGTAAAGTCGTACAGAAGCAAGACTCGTAAAAATATGTGGGAAAGTCAGTTGTAAATTCATTAACGACTCTGCAGGATTAAAATGCTTGTTCATAAGAGTCATTTGTTCGTGAAGCAGACACAGACACTGTGCTGTGCTGCTATAGTGAGAACTCGGGCTCTTTATTTTTTCATAATAATAAACGACAATTGTTGACAATTGTTGTAATTAATTATTAATAACTTACTTGCGAGGGTGTCCGTTGTGAATTAAAGATCCAACGACGAAATGCTGAAACAGAAGCGAGTTTGAGGCTGTTTCGTGAGTAATCCAACTCATTAAACAGAACCGGTTCATAGGAGAAATTTGTTAATTGAATTGGATATCCCAGCTTGCGCTGCCTTGTTTCAGGGTAAAATCTAGATAGGATGCAGCTTCGGATACGCACCTCAATATAGCATGTTTTTTTATGACACTGTATATTAATAATTAATATTTTTACAGTAGTGACGGTTGGGTTTAGGGTTGGGGTAGACATTAGTAAAATACAATTAATGGGACTTTTTAATAAACATTTTTGTTAACTCCCGGCCGCAACCATAGTTAATCTAGCTACAATCTTGTTTCAGAGCTGTGAACGGAAAAGTCTAGATACAGTTGTGGATATGCACATCAATATAGCATTATTTTTGTGACACTGTTATGGTTCGGTTTAAGGTTGGGGTAAGGGTAGATGTGAAAAAAAAAAAAATTTAGTAATTTATGAAATAACTTAAATACTCAGTAGGTACATACTGTTTTTACATTACTGTGACGGTTGGCTTTAGGGTTGGCGTAGACAACAATGAAACATAATTAATGGGAAATTTTATAAATAATATAAATAATTCATTAACTTTTGGCTGCAACCAGGTCTGATCTAGCTATGATCTACCACATGATCTATTTTCACAAGACTGTTATGACGCATTTAACGGTCAACCTAATCTTAAATCCTTGAAAGTTTAGAATATTTTAAAAACATATGTACAATTATATGTATTCACATACCTATTATATCTTTTCATCAAATTACAAAAAAGGAGTTACAGCTTGTGCGAGATATATCTAACGCAGCATCTATGGGACAGTAAATTTGACGTTGTTCTCTTCTGGCTGCCGTCATCAGTCTCACACAATTTCTTTCCTTTGTCTGAAAGTCTTGATAACACCATCGTGGAATTTTTCTTTTATTATTTCAGCAAATGGGATTGTAAAAAAATATTAGTTTTACTCATTGCGCTCTAAGTTTACCCAACCACGACTTCTGCTACTGAGAAACTCGGAAATGTGAAAAGGGTTTTTAGAACCTTTTATTTCCTGTTTTTTTGAATGCCCTCAGGTGTTCAGCTGGGTTTTAGGTTGTCTTGTTGCAAACAAACAAACGAACAAATGAATAAATATTTCTAATTTAGTTAACCAAAAATAACCAAATTGTGAATTTGAGAATATGATTTAAAAGTGATCAAATCAGTGAATCGTGTCTACGAAAAAGCAAATAGTGAGTAGTAGCCCTTAAATTTCAGTAATTCAGTCTGGAGCCTTGCAGTTTCTTTCACTATACAACAAGCACAGGAAAACAGAAATCATTTATTTGTTTTTTTATTTTATTTTATTACAAACGAAACAAAACAAAAGAGAGAAAGATGCATTATTAACATGTTCCGTTCGGTGTGCCAAATGTTGATCACAACAATGTCACTGACTGTCTGGAATCACAGAACGTACACAGTGACTCTTAGCAGAAACAAAGAAAATGCAGAAAATACTGACAACAACAAAAAAAACCATTAAAAGACAGAAATGAAAAAAAAGACAGAAAGTGCTTGATTTGACGCAACTCTCCCAAATACAACCAAGCACTGAAATGAACAATATTTCAGAACTATACTGGGGAACGGGGCAAATAAATTAACATTTCAACTCATGATCTGTCTTGAGCTGAGGCCTAGCTAGGTATAGTACAACTGCAGCCGTATACAGAGTTCACATCTGCTTATTAACCCTTTACAGCTGTATTACCATTTAAGGCGGTAACATTACAAGGCGTTACTTTTGTAGGAGCCAAAGAAACATTGCGGAAGGAATTTCAATTGCAGATTTGAATATATGCATTCATATGTTTTCAATTTCACGGTTACACGTGATCCACTGCATACAGGTTATTTGTTTGCAAGCCCCGAATCTACTGTAGATACAAGCAATGTCCGTAGGATAGCAATGATATCGAATATTCCCAAGTCCTTTCGACCCCTTTGTGGAATATTCTTTTGCAAGAGGTCCGATATAGAGAAATGTGATGGACCAAACATACAATGCATTAATGTTTCGACTGTTTTTTATTATTATTATTATTATAATTATTTTCATTTGGTAGAAGCTTGGCAAATGTAACATCAAGGACAACATCAAGAGCAACAACAATAATCTTAGTTGTAATAACAAGGATTAAAAACAGGAGAACACAATAAAACCGAGTTTAAATACGCAAACGATATCAAAGAGCTTGTAAAAACAAGTAGAAATGTGAATAAAGTATAGGAGTGAGATGTGAGCGATTGGTTTGAATGAGAGGAGGTGAAGATGAAGTGATGGTAAGATGAGAGAGAAAGAAGTGTAGAACTGCCGAACGTGCTTCGGTAACACTTGGGGAGGTACGAAGATGCTTTTAAACCCTCTTCACCTCACCGTAACACTAGATTAAGGGTCAATACTTTGAAAAAGGCAGGGAACTTTACATTTCAATGCTTGATGTCCCAATATAAGGCTAAATAAACTTCATTACAAACTGTCTTTTAATCCCAAGACAATACTGCAGCCAATACTGATTGAATTGAACATAATACATTACTTCTTTACTGTCGTAGTAAGTCATAAATTTCACCTCGTTTTTTTCTCAAAGTTGGCAATGTTAATGTTTAATCTCCCCCCCCCCATATTTTTTACATTAAAATACATATATATCCTCCCAAACTAAATCACCACCATGCTGAAAGCCCATATTCTTAAAGGGGCAGTTCACCCTGAAATGAAATTTCAGCCATCATTCACTCAATGTCATTCCACACATGGTTGACTTTCTCACAAAAGATATTCTATAAAATGTCTTTTTTGACCATTAAATGAACGTCAATGGGATGCAACAATGCACATTATATTCATTGTATAGATACATTCATTATACAGACAAAACATGTAATAAATTAGAGTTTTTTTTTTCAGTTGAACACATTTTGAAAAATGCTATAGCTATTCATTTTCACAGTAGGAGGAAAATACAGTGAAAGTCAATGGCTATATGTTGATAGTTTAGTAGTTGCTATTGTTCTTTAATTCTCAACAGAACAAAGATTTGGAAGAACTTGAGGATGGCTAAATGATGACAGGAATCTTTTAGGCTGAACACTCCCTTTAAGAATTTAAGACTGCTTGAAGCTTGTTTATGGGACATGGCAGCTCCGAAAGAGTCACGCTAGCTTACGATGAGGGTTTTCTTAAAAAATTGCACTTTGAAAGTGCGGGCACAGGCGTTTTCTCTTGACTGAACCGTGGACTGTGAAATGCATGCTGTTGGAAAACAAATCACTGCAGGTGATATGAAGCTCTTCCACATACATGCAGCTTCATGTCTGTGTCGTGGGGCACTAGCGAGGGCACGGGACTTCAGATGAACATGAGCGTGTGGATTCTTCTGAAATGTGAGGCTGATAGTTATGAGAGGAAAGGAAATCAAATATTTTGTATGTGTGCCTGTGTGTGTGTGTGTGTATGTGCACATAGGTGTTCGGGAGGAAATAACCAAAGGGCGAGCTGAAGCTCTGCGTAGCTGTTTGTGAAAGTGCTGCCGTGATACTGAGGGTAGTCTGTTCATTCGTCAAACTGCAGGTGCATGTGTGTGTGTTCAGGAATAGTTGTGTTTATGTTTGCATGCAAATGTCCTTTGACTGAGTCAGCATGTGTGTGTGTGTTTGTGTGTGTGAGTTGCTGAATTCAGTCATCGATGCAGATCACCTCCCCACTGCGCTGTTCCCTCCGTGCCATCAGGAGCTCGGCCTCCCTCTCTTTCTTCACCGACATGGGCGGCCCATTTAACACTGTAGGGAAAAATGCAAACACATATAGTTGAAGTCAAAGTTATTAGCCCTTCTGCTCATTTTTTTATCTTTTTTTAAATATTTTCCAAATGATGTTTTACAGAGCAAAGAATTTTTCACAGTATGTCTGATAATATTTTTTCTTCTGAAGAAAGTCTTACTTGTTTTATTTCGGCTAGAATAAAAGCAGTTTAAAAAATTTTTAAAACCATTTTAAGGTCAATATTATTAGCCCCCTTAAGCCAATATTTTTGATTGTCTACAGCAGTGGTCCCCAACCCCCAGGCCGTGGACTGGACCTGTCCATGGATCAATTGGTACCAGGCCGCACAGGAAATCATTAAAGGTGCAGTATGTAAGTTTGACACTCAGTGGTTGAACTAGGTATTACATTCCTAGATCAAAACAAACGCAAGCATGAGGAGCGAGTCTGACTATCGAGCCTAAGACTGATTTAAGGCTGTTTTAAGTTGTGTTTTAAATTAAAGCAACAGCACATAATAGAGGAATTTTTTCCATATTAAAAGGGGATTTTGTCCTTACCTTGAATAGATATATTAGAAACTGCTTCTATTTCTTGCAGCTGAACAACAGAAAACTAACATTGTTAAATGCTAACAATGTGAGTTTGAATGCATTTTACATGACATTTATTGCCATATACTGAAAATAGCAGCATATAGTTCACCTCAGATCTTGAAAATAAAATAAACCGTTTGAAATGTAAACTTTAGAACTGTGCCTCAAAACTAACACAGTGATTCAGCATGTACTTTTAATAATGTTAAAAAGGTTTAATATGTATTAATTAGATCATAAACCTTACCATTGCATATTCTGTGCTTCAGACGAGCATCTGTCGTGTTTTGTCTGGTGCAAACAGCCAAATTACTTATCACTGCAAATCTCATTGTGTAGTGTGTTGTTAGGACACAGGGTTATAATGTACCTGCTCACCTAACGTTTACGTTCACAATATTTATATTATTTGCTAATTAATAACCTCATGTGAAAGTCTGAATCTGCGTCTCATTTCGGAGTCTGCTACTGTCCATCTAGGGTCGCATTTCGGTCACGGGCGCAAACTTTGAGAGCCTTTCTGAATGAATGAATGAAATATGCGATTTTCCACCAAGGCAACATGAAATATAGTCGGCTAAACTGGCACTGGGCAGGTTAAAAGAACCAAAACAAAGATAGATGTTTCGGCACGTAACGCATTTTCAAAGCAGAAAATCTGACCAGCATTGTTTTTCAGAGGAACAAGTATGTTCACTTGGCATGTTTCTTTAATATCTGCAAACATAATATGGTATTTTTATGCTTTAGAAAAGTCAAAAACATACATACAGCACCTATAATTGTTTCCATTTTATTTAAAATCTGAGTCTGAATAATCTTTTATTTTAAAAAATCTTTTATTTTAAAAAATCTTTTATTTTGAAAAAACGTATTCTCTCACTCACTTAAATGACAAAATTTAACCCACAAGCTAGCAAAATAAGCAAGAAACAGATGTCTTTAGAAAGTTTCTTTGTGAAGGACCCACGAATTGACAAAGAATGGATCTCTCATCATGGATCTCTCAATGGATCAACTCATTTGTCAACTATTCAGGTGAATCTAGCATGTCTGTGCAAGAAAAAGATCACCTGCTGGAGATCACAAATGACGGTGGCCTTAGGGGCTGTTCACATATCACGTCTTTTCAGTTCATTATTTCCAGTAGAGGTGCACGGTTTGCGCAAGCATATTGGGAACGACACGCATACAGCGCAACTCGCTTACCTCCCAGGCGCACCCATTTGAAAACATCTAAACTTTGCAGATTACCGTGAGTACACGGTAATCTGCAAACGAGAAAACGAGTCTCATGACAAGAACTGATAATCAGCTTCATACTTTGTACGAAGGGTGGCATGGTGGCTCAGTGGTTAGCACTGTCGCCTCACAGCAAGAAGGTCGCTGTTAAGTGGCATTTCTGTGCTGAGTTTGCATGTTTCCCCCATGTTTGCGTGGGTTTCCTCCGGGTGCTCCGGTTTCCCCCACAGTCCAAAGACATGCGCTATAAGTGAATTAAATAAACTAAATTGAGTATTGTATAAATGTGTGAATGTGAGAGTGTATGGGTGTTTTCCATTACTGGGTTGCAGGTGGAAGGGTAATCCACTGTGTAAAACATATGCTAGAAAAGTTGGCAGTTCATTCCGCTGTGGAGACGCTTGATGACTAAGCCAAAGGAAAATGAATGAATGAATGAATGAATGAATGACTTTGTATGAAATATACATATTTCAGTAGACTAATTACCTCAGACAAACACAGAACACAAACACTGCAGTGCTTTTGAATTTTCTCCATAAATAAAACTTGTATCAGAGTTGCAGCAATGTTTTGTCAGCTTGTCAGCCTTTGAAATGGTTGATGGCCCCACATGGCAAAGATAAAAGTTCATTCATTCATTCATTCATTCATTTTCTTTTTGGCTTAGTCCCTTTATTAATCTGAGGTCGCCACAGCAGAATAAACCACCAACTTATCCAGCATAAGTTTTATGCAGCGGATGCCCTTCCAGCTACAACCTATCACTAGGAAACATCCATACACACTCATTCACACACTATGGACAATTTTAGCTTACCCAATTCACTTATACCACATGACTTTGGACTGTGTGGGAAACTGGAGCACCTGGAGGAAACCCACGCAAACACGGGGAGAACATGCAAACTCCACACAGAAAATGCCAACTGACCCAGCCGAGGCTCGATCCAGCGAGCTTCTAGCTGCGAGGCGACAGCGCTACCCACTGCGCCACCGCGTCGCCCATAAAATAATTCAGTTATTACAAATTATTAATAAAATTATTATGATGAAAAATGTTTCAAGAGTTCACACTTAGCTGTTGATTGATTATAAAGCTTGTTTGTCATGCTGTCCCCCGAGAGAGCCCTGAGCTCATGAGATTCTTTAGCCCGAGACTGAAAAGATGAGAGGGGAATTTAAGCTCACGTAGATCTCGAGAACTCCGCTGCTGTAGTAGCTAATGAACAGATAGTGATTGCTCTTATGTGATAACTACTTACTAGGAGCATGTCTATGGTGCCGATTTAGATTAGTCAATTAACTTAAGTTGCATGTTTTTGGATGACGGGAGGAAATAGGGGAACCCAGGGGAAACCCATGTGAGCAACAAGTGTAAACTCCGCACAGAAACGTCAGCTGGCTTGGTAAGGACTTGAACCAGTGACGTTCTTGCTGTGAGGCAACAGTCCTAACTACTGGGCCCCCGTGCCACCCATCTAGGAAAAAAAGGAGGAGTAGGGGTGGGGGGATTCTTCAAAACGAAAATGGCTGTTATATGGAACTTAGGGTATTTATAGTGGCTTAGGAATCATCTGATTGGTGAATAATAAATTGAATAATGTGGGGCCGGCTGCAAGCAATCGTAAGCAAGTGATCCTCTCGAAATTAGTTTATAAATAAACTTCACTTTGAAAAATCTCTGTTAAACAGAAAAAAATATTCAGGGGCGCTAATCATTCTGACTTCAACTGTACATACAGAAGTAGTTCATGATCTACACTAATTACAATTAGAATACTTGGTTGAAATCAAAACAGTTCAAAGTTAAAGCTGACCTTCTAATCTTTATTGCATCACATGTTCCATTTCTCTCTCACTTCCACTTCCTTTTCACTGGGTTTCTTTCACTAACCATGAATATGAATATATTGTTTTTCCAGGAAAACCCATGTGTCAATGTTTTCACACAGACATCATGATTCATCCACAAG
Organism: Danio tinwini; assembly: GCA_903798205.1. NCBI lineage: Eukaryota > Metazoa > Chordata > Actinopteri > Cypriniformes > Danionidae > Danio > Danio tinwini. The sequence continues at coordinate 5,313,042 of CAIGQZ010001108.1, forward strand.
TTTGCTTTTTTTATATATAATTTTGGTTGCTCCTGATTTTTAAATGCAATAAAAAGTCATCACTACGAACGCTGCTATCTAGGGATGTACAGTATTTTTAGAACTTCTTTGGAACAGGCCTATGATCATTAAAGTTTAATCATAACCATCAGCCTGGAATGGAAAATAATGTCAGTAAGGTTTGCCAATAAGATGGCTTGTTGATTATGTGCCTGCAATAAATCAGATGTGTGTAAGGGGTGTTAATGATAAGATCATGACTGACTTGATTTAATGATCACAACTGTAAAAAACAAATCACAAATGTTACATCTTTAAATGAACGCCTTTCAAAAAAACAGGTATCAGCATTGACTTTTGACCAAAATAAGCGGAAAACATTGGCATATTGATTATTCAGGGCATTAGAAAGAAAGCAAATTCTGTATATAAAGACTGCAGTGAAGCAGGTATTACTTAATGAAACCCACAGTTTTTCTAATATCCAATCAGGAATTAGAAACCATCATTTATTTTGACCGCAGAAAATAAAAGAATGTATTTCAGCATTAAAATAAAGAATAAAATGCTGTTTACACCTGGAATTAAGATACTTTTTTGTAAATCGAATCACAAGTAGACACTGCTGTGAAAACTTATGGTATTTTCTATACGTCAGTTAAAATAAACTAGTGCAAAATGACTGATTCCATCTAAGTATTTTTTTCCTTTCATAGTTATTCCAAAAATAATGGAGATGGATGTTGGTAGGTTTATGTATATCACAGACACCACATGAGCTATAACTTTTAATCAAAGAAGATGTACTGTATGCTTGTTATCCAAGCTTTAATGGCAAAGAAAGACCCTTGTACGTGTGTGGCCCTGTATGAGGTGTTTCTTGGAGGTTATAGTGTGCAGTTTTTACAGAGGTAGTGTGAATTCAGAATGTCTGGATAAACAGATCAACCTTTTTTTAAGTTGTGCAATGCAGTAGCGCCTGCTGCCTCACGCCAAAGGAAGCCAGTTTCTACTAATAAGCACAGAGGCATCTCTGTTTAGTCTCATCTTCTGTGCAAACATACAGCAGCATCTTTAAAAAATAAACATGCTACTTTTATTAACAGCAAGTGACCTGTAAAAAATGAATTGCCTGAAGAAGAAAAAGTACAGCTTCATTAGAGCTTAAAACTTTTTTACATTTCATTAGAATTTTCTATAGGTGCAATTTCAATTTGATACATTTATATATGTTTCTTTTTATTATTTTCAGTTGCAGTTGCAGTATTCAGTTGCAGTAACTTGATCTATCAGTAGCTGTTTCCATCCAAAGATGCAAATTAAATTTATGCTCAAAACTGGATTACGTCATAAAAGATGAGCGAATAAAGCAGCGTTTTGATACAATGAGTCAAAGTGAACAAAATAGACACTTCCTGATTAACTGGCGCCAAATATCAAAAGTAAAAATGGAATATGCTGTGGTAGGAGAAGCTGCGTCAATCTTTTCTTAATTGAATAAATTACTTGCGCCTCAGAAGACAATGCTGACATGCAATCAGTGGTGTAAAGTAACTAATTACAAATACTCAAATTACTGTAATTAAGGAGTTTTTCTCAGGAATTGTACTTTACTAAGTAGTTTTAAAAATGTGTACTTTTACTCTCCCTTGAGTAAATTTTTAGTGCTGTATCTGTACTTTTACTCCACTACTTTCCTTCAACCTGCAGTCACTACTTTATTTTTTCTTGTCTATGGGGATTAGAAAAATCCGTCCTGTCATCCTGTGAATAGCTTCATAATGAACTACCTCATAACACGGGCGATTTATAATTGCAGGAAACTGTTTGGAAGCATTAAACATGTCCAAGAAGATTTCCAAAATCTTTACAAGCATTGACTCTGAGACTGTTTAGATGCATGTTACTGATCAGAAGATGATGAATGTTTACTGTATGATGACCAAAATGGCCTTAAACAGCCAGCTGGCACAAGATGTCAACATGATGTCTGATTGACGTTGTATATTAATGTCATGGGGACGTTGCATTTTGTTTGGAAATGAAAATCAGGTTGACGTCAGAACCCAACATCAGGCCGATGTCAATGTCCAATGTCCAGCCTAAAACCAACCAAATATCAACATCTAATGATGTTCCAGCTTGACATTGTGCCATACCTTATGAATAAATGTCAGTATTTGACAGTATTTTCAATATTATTTTGGTTCATAATGTTGGCTCGACATTGAATTTTGGTCACTTTCCAACACAAGCTAAAATCAACCAAATATCAACCTCGTAATTGGACATCAAAGTAAAATCGTCCTTAGACGCTGGCTAGACATTGAATTTTGGTCACCTGACATCACAACCTAAATCTAATAGACGTCTTATGACGTTGTGTGTCTGCTGGGCAATAACTCATTGTTGCATGTTATGTTTACACACACATGTACAAATTACATGTAAATGCATCAGCTTTTAACAGCGTAATACTCACTACGCACTACTCTTGAGTACTTTTGAAAGGGCTACTTTTTACCCTAACTTTGAGTAAAATTTACAACAGATACATTAATGTACAAATATGTACCTTTTGAAAAGGTACTGCCCCAGTGACAGCTCCTGTATCTTTATTTCTGAGAGTGTACTGTAAAACCCCATCTCTCCACAACTGACTGCAATCACCCATTCACTCTACATCCAATCAACAACCACTTTTTCCCCTGATAATCCCCTTCATTTGGATGCCTTTCACAGGAAGATCTGCCACATATTCAGTTTCATTATGACTTTAACAGTGTAGGTACATTAAATGGATGAAAATGTACAGTTCTTAGCGCACCCCTGAGTTTAATGAGCACAAACTTGCAGTTGGTTGATGACATACAGTATGTGCAACTGCGCAGTCAGATGCCAGTTCTTGTCTGCTAATTTAATTTAAGCAGTTGCAACAACTTAATCATAGAAAGAAACATTTTTGCAAAAATGTGCATCCTCATGTACTGATAGCCTAGTCTTTTGACATATAGCGCCAATGCACTTCGGGTGTCCTGTGTTTGAATCCCAGCTTGTGGACCTTTCCCAATCCTTCTCTCTCCCACTTCCTGTCTAGCTATTGTCCTGTCAGTAAAGGCAAAATGGCAACTGAAAAATGTTTAAAAAATATGACTGGGTACCTGAAAGTGTACACAACCCAACAAAAGTCTTGTCGTCGATCACAGTTGTAAAAGCAACAAATAATAACTTGACTTGTAGTTGATCATTTGGAAAAGGGCAGAAGGATTTTTCTGATGAATCATCTGTTGATCTGCATCCCAATCATCACAAATACTGCAGAAGACCTACTGGAACCCACATGGACCCAAGATTCTCACATAAATCAGTCAAGTTTGGTGAAGGAAAAATCATGGTTTGGGGTTACATTCAGTATCGGGACGTGCAAGAGATCTGCAGAGTGGATGGCAACATCAACAGCCTGAGGTATCAAGACATTACATTACAAATCACAGGAGAGGGCAAATTCTTCAGCAGGATAGCGCTCCTTCTCATACTTCAGCCTCCACATCAAAGTTCCTGAAAGCAAAGAAAGTCAAGGTGCTCCAGGATTGGCCAGCCCAGTCACCAGAATGAACATTATTGAGCATGTCTAGGGTAAGATAAAGGAGGAGGCATTGAAGATGAATCCAAAGAATCTTGATGAACTCTGAGAGTCCTGCACGAACGCTTTCTTTGCCATTCCAGATGACTTTATTAATAAGTTATTTGAGTCATTCCAGTGATGTATGGACGCAGTCCTCCAAGCTCAAGGGAATCATACACAATGTTAATTCCACTGCAGCATGACTTTATATTCTATACTGTACATTATTTCTGTTAAGTAACAAGATTTTTGTTTAAGCAAAGCCAGACCTCACTGTCATGTTTTATTTTAGATTAAATTTATTCACAGATTCAACTAAAATCGTCTTTAATATTCTACTGAAGACAAAGTCACTTACATCTTCTAATGTATGACCTGAAGGTTAGTAAATTAACTGCAGGTTTTCTATATATTCTTTTTTCTGTGAACTGTGTTTTAAATAATAATGTTATAAGATGTCTCCAAACAAACATGCACAAATAAAATATTTGATAGAAATGAAAATAATATAAGGTACATGTATTTTACACACCCATGTTAAGCCACAGTCACACAAAAATAAGGCCACGTTGTGCTCCATTGTGGATCTCCTTTAATGGGTAAACTTGCATACAGTCAGAGTATACTATATACCATACAATAATAATAATAATAATAATAATAATAATAATAATACAAAACCTCATCTTCTATAAAGACTTATAAGTGAGGACAACAGTACTGAGCATTTTAGTTCACTAAACACAAGCACATAGTGAGTGTATAGTGTCTGAAATTCTTTAGCTTACTATGCTTGTAAGTGTTGTTCTGCAAACTCACAGTATGACTCAGACAGGCATGATCACTGCCGTTCTTTGAATGGTGTATAAATACAGACAATGTCTACCTTTCCTGCTGGAGACATTCTACAGTACAGTACTACAGTTATTCTAGTGACGGTAAACATGAAATGACTACAGTTAACCTATGCTGATGTAATGTAATACAAATGACCTATGGATGAAGAGTGAAGTCACATTTAGCACTACTTGGTGAAATTTCCCTGGCAAAATTCAATAGAAATGAGTGCAAATGAGAAAATGGCGTGATGTCAATAAAGTTGGCCACACTGTAAAAAGAGATTAGTTGACTTAACTTAAAGAAGTGAGTAAACCTGATGCTTTTAAAGTGTTTAGTTGAATTTACTTTAAATAATAAGTAAGAAAACCTACTGCCTTAAATTTACCTAAATGAACTGTATGCATTATTTTAAGTTGTGTCAACAGTGCAGCATGACGTCTCAGTGGTTAACACTGTCGCCTCACAGCAAGAAAGTCACTGGTTTGAGTCCTTTGATTTGTGTTTGTGTAAAACATTTAGTTTGTTTACGTGTTTATTCTTTAGTTTTTACGATGTTCAATTAACTAAACGCATGGACATTAGCATTTGGGAAGCGTGGACTGTTTGAATAACCGGTGGGTAGCTACATGCTCCATAATAAAAATTTCTGTACAGAGAGATTATGTTTTGTTTTAAATCACGTGATGCGATTTCAGGGTTCGAGTCTGGCAAAGAACTGTTCCAGAATGCAGGTAAAACAAAAGGCAAAAAAAATAAAAATGTAATAAATAAGAACAAGAATAAATGAGAACGTTGTCAGATCTGAAAACATGGTAAAAGTAAGGCGGCCGCAAGGACTTTTGTTTTACTGGATTCCTTTTGAAAACACTGTTGGTTGGGTTTTAGAGAAGGCAGTGGTGCTTTTGAAAATACTGTCGGTTGGGTTTAGGAAAGGCGCTGGGTGGGTCAATCGGTGCTTTTTAAAACACTATCGGTTGGGTTTAGGAAAGGCGCTGGTTGGGTTAATAACTGCTTTTTAAAACACTATCGGTTGGGGTTTAGGGAAGGCGCTGGTTGGGTCAATAATCCTTTTTTTTTTCTCAAAACACTATCGGTTGGGTTTAGGTCAATTGGTGCTTTTTAAAACACTATCTGTTAGGTGTAGGGAAAGCGTGGGTGGGTCAATTGGTGCTTTTTAAAACACTGTCGGTTGGGTTTAGGGAAGGTGCTGGGAGGGTCAATCTGTGCTTTTTAAAACACTATCGGTTGGGTTTAGGGAAGGTGGTGGGTGGGTCAATCAGTGCTTTTTAAAACACTGTCGGTTGGGATTAGGGAAGGCGCTGGGAGGGTCAATCGGTGCTTTTTAAAACACTATCGATTGGGTTTAGGGAAGGTTGTGGGTGGGTCAATCGGTGCTTTTTAAAACACTATCGGTTGGGTTTAGGGAAGGTGGTGGGTGGGTCAATAAGTCGTTTTTTTTCAAAACACTGTTGGTTGGGATTAGGGAAGGCGCTGGGTGGGTCAATCTGTGCTTTTTAAAACACTATCGATTGGGTTTAGGGAAGGTGGTGGGTGGGTCAATAAGTCGTTTTTTTTCAAAACACTATTGGTTGGGTTTAGGGAAGGCGTGGGTGGGTCAATCTGTGCTTTTTAAAACACTATCGGTTAGTCAGTCGACAGCAGCCTCTGGTAGATTTACGCCAGAACAGCAGGCACGAATGGCTCTCGCGAGAGAAATCTGAGATCTGAAAAAGCATACACAGCGGCCTCTGGTGGATTCACAAAAACTGCAAAAAAGCATAGCCCCTGGGATGCATTTCATGCTGTCCAGAAATGTATACAGGGGTACATATTAATAATTAACCTGGATTGGTCTGCTGGATTCGCATGTGCATGAATTGAAGTCTATGGGGCGAAATGTGCAGTGTGACCTCAGCTTTAATCATTTCCAGTTACAATGGATTAACTTTCTTTTTTAAATAAAGTAACTAATTGCTTTTTACAGTACTAGTAAATTTGCTACTGTGACTAGATTTGTTTGAAAAAGCTACATTTTGCAAATGTGACCTATTCTATTCTATTCTATTCCATTCCATTCCATTTTATTCTATTCTATTTTAACGTTTAATACCTTTGGTTTAAACAATTACTCCCATTTAAAATTCCAGGCTACATTCATTCAAAAAGCTCCTGCTGCAATATCAACACTACAACTGTGCTACTAATACTCTTTCTGCCTTTCAGAGGCCGCATCTGTTTCCAGACATTTGTCATTTGCTGCTTGCACAATAAGCTGAACACAAGTTGACTGACAGTTACCATGATTGCGCACTCGGTGTACCTGTTTTGTCTCAGGCCTAAACATGCAGGGCAACGAGGAGCAGTTGCATGATCATCAAAGCAACAATCCCTCTTGGCTCGCGCTCCTCAAAATTACACAACCAAAGTTTTTCCAAGGACAATAACACCAGAGTCGTTTCTTGTGCTGCAGGTTTTGGCTGAGATGAATGGTGTGCAAGAAAAAAACCCCAGAAAAGCGCACACTGGAACAGGCTAATGCTAATGCTTGAGTTCAATTATCTGATTAAGACTGGCACCGTTTCGTAAACATGCAATAAGAAAAGAAGAATGCATGGCCTTCAGATGGGAACGCTTCTGGAAAAAGCTTGGAATGCGCTGGGGCTCCTTTACAAAGGGGGAAATGCTGAGCTAGAAACCCGCCGGGTGACTTTCATATCTCTGAACGCTGTACTGCATACTCCTGCTGCGTGAGCCAAGGAAAATAATTCATTACTCAGATTCAGATCTCGAAGTGACTTGACTCTCTGCTTCTAAAATCAACAACCTTGGAACTATCTGGCTCAGACTGTCTCACTTTTTAGACTGTCTCACTCTCTTTACAGGCTGCTTCTTTAATTCAGTCTGTCTCTCTCAGACAACTACTGTCTTTCTCTTCCAAAACGTCTCTCTTAGACTGTATGTTTCTGTCAGACCGGCTTTCCTTGCTGCTTCACTTTCTCAGACTGACTTGTCTTTGTTCTTTTTTCTCGCAGGCTGTCTGTCTTTTACGTCTACGGCTGCCGCAACAATTGTTAAAATCAATATTGATGAATGAATAATGAAAATAATCTAAATGTAAGGGTGACACGGTGACGCAGTGGTTAGCATAATCACCTCACAGCAAGAATGTTGCTGGTTTGAGCCCCGGCTGGGTCAGTTAGCATTTTTGTGTGGAGTTTGCATGTTTGCTACTGTTTGCATGGGTTTCCTCTGGGTGCTCCGGTTTCCCACACAGTCCAAAGACATGTGCTATAGGTAAATTGAATAAGCTAAATTGGCCATAGTGTATGTGTGTGAATGCAAAATTGTATGGATGTTCCCAGTGTTTGGTTGCGGCTGGAAGGGCATCCTCTGCGTTAAACATATGCTGGATAAGTTGGTGGTTTATTCCGCTGTGGTGACTTCTGATTAATAAAGGGACTAAGCCGAAAAATAGATAAAATGAATCTAAATGTATTATTCATTAATTAAGCGTTACCTGAAAGACTTCATTTTACTCAGAAATCCACAGAGGATTGAAGGTCAGTGATTACTTTTGATTCATTATTTGTTGTTGGATGTTAAATGGAGATTATATATAAGATCTTTTCAGAGACAACTAAAATTATATATGCATGCTTCGAGATTTGGGCTACATAATACTTTGATTTCAAAAGGATGCCTTAAATTAATCAAATGTGACAGTAAAGACATTTATAATGTTACTAAACACTGTTTAAAATTATTCAGGTTCTTTGAACGAGTGTAATATTTTGATTAGAAATATATTAAGCAGAAAACTGCTTTTTAACATAGATAATAATAAATGTTCTTGAGCACCAAATCACTAAAAAGGCTGATTTTATGAATAAATATTAAGACTAAATGTAACTTATATTGCTCATGTCTAGATGAGAACCCAAGGCAAGATGTTGACAAACTAACAGATTAATCATTAAATAACTGTTAGCCAGCCATAATAACTGCTTACTCAGATGCTGTCTTTCTCATGTTGTCTCTCTTTCATCAGCTTTCTGCATGCCACTTTTTCTGACTAAATATTATCTGCGGGCAACAAGTGTTGCTGGTGCACACCAGCCTGCCTCAACCAGTCCCTCTAGCTCTTAGTAAACCAGAAAAACAAGCAGATATGGCAGCTGGCCTCAATGACCCAGCCTATCCAAACAACCACAACACTCATACAATTAATCACTCTCTCTCTCACACACACAAGCAAGCAACCCTGAATCTTCACTTGTATAGTATCAACATATCCGAACATGAGCAAACACACAATTAGCTTCAGTCCACTGATAATGCAAGACCACGCACACACACTCAGCCACTACAATAAAACACACCACCACGTGGTGGAAAATAAAGAGCTGCTTAAGTGGCTCTCCAGTGTGCGTGTGTGTGCACACATGGGTGTGTTTGTGCATTTTTGCAAAATGCAGGGAGGTCTCATACAACAGTCGTGTACTGTATAAACGTCCCACCGGGGATTGAATCTGGCTCTTAGACAGTGCAGGAATTTGGTCAGACAGGTTGAGTCGTATGCACACTCAGCATGGAGGTCTTCTGACTCAGACTGAGTCAGACATGATTAACCTTAAAACTGATCCCAGATCAGGCGCAGAGGTATTTCTTTCTGCATCCCCACTCAGTTTGCAGATATATATATGTCTTCATACAGTATATAAGCGGAGCAGTTTCATGCCACTGTAACATTTCACAGTACGGTTTTTCGGCATGCAGAGAGTCCACGGCTGGAGGATTTTTCAAGACGTCCGCAGTTTCCAGGAAAAAGATAGTTCCACTCCACTGTGCCTCAGCTCCAAAACAGTTTTGATTGGGTCAGGCGTTTTAATGACAGAAAACAAACTTGTGGTATTTTGGAAAAACATCTGTCTTTGGAATCCTTCACTTCTGACATTGGGTGCATGTGCGTGTGAAAGAGAGAAGGATAAATGATAAAAGAGATACTGTATAAAGGGATGCAGAGAAATAGTGATTTGTGATGGAATTAGGGAGGGAAGGATTCGGGCACTTAAACAAGCACTCTCGCTACTTCGGCCAAATGAAAAATTAATCTGCTGGGACTTCTCTCGGACCGACAGATGAAAGAGAAGGGAATGGAGGGGGCAAGGGGAGACAGTGAGAGTGGAAGGGAGAGAGATAGAAAGAAAGAAGGGAAAAAGAGCTGGAAAGAGCAGAAGTGGAAGAAGAGGTCTGTGTTTTTGTCATCCAAGCGGCTCTTGTTTCAGCTCCCTTTTTCCCTACTTTTTTTTTGTCTATCATTAACTATTTCACCTCTTCTCAAGAAGTCCAGTAGCTCTTCCTAGCTTGCTGCAATATTTTTAGACATTCCCACCTTTGTGTACCCTCCCATCCAATTTATCTGCCTCACACATTCTACAGTCCTTTTCTTCATCGCTCGTTCAAATCAGGGTTTTTTGGGGCGTCCATTGCGCGGCAGGTTCTCCACAGTGTTGCTGAGTCGATACTTTACGATGATGCTGTGCACGGTGGATTTGGGCATGCGAAGCTCCTGCCCAATTGTCCCTTCCGACTTGCCATCCTTCCACAGGTCCACTACCCTCTGGCGCTGCAGCACGTCATGCTCCTTGGTCTTCAGGCAGGACGGAGCTTCTGTGAAGGCAGAAAGGGGGCAGACTGTAGACACTGGGGGGGTTGGGAGTGGTCAATGAGTGGCACAGTATCAGTCCTCAATATTAAAAAACAAAAATACCCATAAGTGTAGGCCGGAGGCTGGAAGAAGGCCTTCTCAGGCAAAGAAATTCATAAAATCTTGCCGTTTCGAGTCTCTCGCTCTTAAAAAAAATCCAGATAAATCCTCAAAGTCAAACCATCCACTGGCTACAAGAGCAGTGATGCAGTAAACTTTCACAAAGTAAAAAAATAAATAAAAAGATGTCAGCGGTTCGGGTGGTTTTTGCCAAAGAAATCCGTGTTGACATAATGTGTCTAAAACCTTTTGCTCTGTAAAGTTCATGACATGTAAAACGCTAAGAGTTTAAGTGGCAATGACTTAAAAAAGAAAACAAGACACGCTCGCCAAGGTCTTTATGTCTGACAACTTTAAGAATGATTGAGAGAGATGTAACGAAGTCCTCTAGGATTTCTACCAAAGCAAAGCGGTGCTCACACTCCATTTTGTCTCTCTCCTCCCTCTCACTTCTTCCTCTGTCTTTCAGAGAGGTCAGACCGGGTCCAAAAAATGTCCTATTATAGAGTGCGTTAAACAGATCAACAAAGCCTGTCCTTTATTTTCTCTTTTCTTTTATATCTCTTTCTTTCTCTTGTTTTTTGTTTAGTCTGGCATGCTGTTTTCATCTCTCTCCCTGGCTCAGTTTAAGCTGGGGTCACCGCAGTTGTCTCAATCAGGGACCAGAGGGTTCAAACAGGCCCCAAGCGGGGCATATTTTTAGCCAGGCGAGGGTTCAGCGTGTACAGCCTCAACAAACCCAATCAGCCTCTACACCCACCAGGATCTGAAGTCTGGGGCTATTTCAGTGACTGTAAGCAAGTGGCAGATGGAGAGAAAGCGAATGAGAGTCTAGTTCTGCCTCCAGGGGGTTTAAAAACCGGCGTAAAAGCACGAGCACATTTGTGTTTCTTTATGGTTTTTTCTTCTTTCTTTTTTTTTACTCTCTTAAAAATATCTGAGTAGCGGAGAAAAAAAATGTTCCCTTGGCTGAGTGATTCCTGGCACTGCTAAGGTTCTGGATAACTGTAATGACATTTTCAGAAAAAGCACCATGGCAAGAAAATATGCCTCCCTTAGACACTGTGGTAGAAAGATTGGTATCAGGACAGTTAACGCAGAAATGCTTCAGCTCTGTATGAGTAAAAACAGCCGGGACGATGGACAGAGTTTGGATAAACAGAAAACGGCAAACAAATACAACTACATTTATTCTTCTCAGTGCTTCCTGTGCACATATGCTGTTACAGAGCTAATATTGAAACAATAAACTCACTGGCAGGGCTAATCTGTTCTCTTGGACCAAAGACGGAAAACGTGAAATTATTTAGCCAAAATTCCACGGGGGCCCTCTCAAATTAAAATGTAATTAAGAGTGCTAACCAGAATCATATTTTCACTGAAATATGAACATAAAGTGTTACTTTTTTCTAAGTACACAATATGTGCTTTCATTTCTGAACAGTGACATACTGAGCAGGGATTAAATCTGTAACAGTGTTTTATGATGAACAAAATTATAAACGAAATCTGTGACACACAAATCTTTCCGAGTTCACCGCAACATAGGCAACTGATTAAATCTACACCTTCAAAGTGCTCTGTGGAGAAACTATGTACCAAATGTCCAATCCAGCCTCGCATACACTGACCTTACAAATTATTGTGAAATACAGCATTCGTACACCCACATATACACAAACAGACAAAGAGAGAAAGAGCGTGAAAAAAACTGAGGGAGACAAACAGAGGGAAGTTGAATCATGTGTGGATTTTGCCACGTTAATCATAAGTAAATCTTATAAAGTGCTGTCCACTGAGGTCATATATCAAACATTGAATTACTACTTGCTTTAGATGATCAGTGTAGTCCAGGGTTTATTATAATTAACTAAATGTAAAACTATCAAATGTTTTAATTGAAGTAAAGCTGAAATAAAACAGAAATATTATACATAATTATATACATTATATATAATAATACGTTTAATAGCTTATTTCAGCAGGTTTCCAAGGCAATATTAAACATTTTAGAAACTTTTAGTTCAAGTTTAAGGACATTAATACTACCTGGACATACAAAGTAATACTACGATAAAACTACAATGGAAATAAATATAAATTAAGCGTGAATAGTAATATTTAGAATATATAGAAATGTAACAAGTCGAAAAGAGAAATGAATGTATAAAGATACAAGATTACCAAAACAATAGTGTTGTAGTTGTATTCACAAACAGTTAACACAACTAACTGTTTAAGAGATAGAAAACATATTTCTGAATATGCTAAAAAAATTACAATCTTTGAAACAACTGCTGAATTAGCATCTCATTTGCTCACTAACTTTAAAGTTGTCGCCTATCCAAGTTTTAGGAACAACAAATAATAACTTGACTTCTAGTTGATCGTTTGTTATGAGAAGTGATATAAATTACGGTTATTTTACCAAAATAAAATTTGATCATGCCTTGATTTTTAATTAGGACAGTAAGGTCTGACTTTGCTTAGACAAAATTTTTGTCATAAATAATGTACAGTATAGAATATAAGGTCATGGGGTAGTGGAAATGGAATTAGTATTGTGTATGACTCCCATGAGCTTGGACAACTGCAGAAAGAAGGCATTCTTGTAGGACTCCCCAAATTCATCAAGATTCTTTGAATTTATCTTCAATGCCTCTTTCTTCATCTTACCCCAGACATGCTCAATAATGTTCTTGTTTGGTGACTGGGCTGGCCAATGCTGGAGCACCTTGACCTTCTTTGCTTTTAGGACTTTGATGTGGAGGCTGAAGTATGAGAAGGAGCGCTATCCTGCTGAAGAATTTGCCCTCTCCTGTGGTTTGTAATGTAATGAGCAGCACAAATGACTTGATACTTTAGGATGTTGATGTTGCCATCCACTCTGCAGATCTCTTGCACGTCCCCATACTGAATGTAACCCCAAACCATTATTTTTCCTTCTCCAAACTTGACTGATTTATGTGAGAATCTTGGGTCCATGCGGGTTCCAATAGGTCTTCTGCAGTATTTGTGATGATTGAGATGATTGCCACTTTTCCAAATGATCAACTAGAAGTCTAGTTATTTTTTGTTGCTCTTGCAACTGGGATTGACGACAAGAATTTTGTCAGGTAGTGTACAATATATGTAGCCAGACGGCAAAAACATTGATTCTCTTTCAATGCTAAAACTAGAGTATGGAATATTTTTAACAGCCCTGCTTAAATGGAACTTCTCATTTTACTAACATTACCCAGAAGTTCTCTGTCTGTGAAGGTGAAAGGCCTTCTCAACCAAGCAGAACTGCAAAAACAATTACTGTGTGCAAACAGGTTTTTGGACGACTCCTCTCTTGATGTACAGTACCATTGGCTGGCCAAACAGGTGGATCTACCCCAAAGTCATGCCATTGGCTGCTCAAACTTGCAGAGTAATATCTTAATAGCGGCACAGAGTATACACTTTCCAGCAGAATCAGCCTCTAAATGGCCTTCCTACAGCTGCCTCTCCATATTACGCTGCAATAGGAGAATTTAACATTCCAAAAAATTTACTTCAACATTTACATTTAAGGCACCTACCAGATGCGCTACTCCAGAGCTGCTCACAAGAAGCACTTTGTTTTGACATTTTATGACTGCCATGATCAACAGATGGCATGCGAATCTGCCTTTCAAATTTGAACCAACCAAACAACCATGTAAATATAACCCCTCAGCTGGTCAAAGCAGATTTCAGAGTGGCTTTAAATTAAACTTATTTCAAAATGTATTTAAGTTATGATTAGTATTTTATAGAGTATAGACAACACAACACATTTTCTAAAAATCAAATCTGTATTTTAGTTGAGATTTGAACAGAAGAAAAAGTACTGTAAATAAATAAATAAATGTATGTAAATTAAAAAGAACAAAATATATTTTGTTTTCTTGTCAACTAGCTGACATGAAATAAGCTTAATTTAAAGTACTAAAACTGAAATAAAAAATATCTTAAACAGAAACATGAAAAAAATGTGCTGTATGTTTTTGACTCTTCTAATACATAAAAATACCATAATATGTTTGAAGATATTTAAGAAACATGCTAAGTGAACATTCTTGTTTATCTGAAAAATAAAGCCGAAGTCAGATATTCTGCTTTGAAAATGTTACGTGCCGGAACGTCTGTCTTTGTTTTGATTCTTTTAACTGGCCCAATGCCACTTTAGCCAATTATATTTCAGCACCCTGGGTTGACTTGGCGTATTTGATTCATTCAGTCAGAAAGGCTCTCAATAATTAATTAGCAAATAATATAAATATTATGAACGCAAATATTAGGTGAGCAGGTTACATTATAACCCTGTGTCCTAACAAAACACTACATCACGAGATTTGCAGTGATAAGCAATTTGGCTGTTTGCACCAGACGAAACACGACAGAAATTTAAATACAGCCATTCAGAAGCACAGAATAGTGCACTCACTGCACTCCAACAAAAAAGTAAGGTTTATAATCTAATTAATACATATTAAACATCATTAAACGTACATGCTGAATGCCTGATATGTGTTGGCTTGCACTGAAGTTCCATTTCAAATGGCTTACTTTATTTTCAAGATCTGAGGTAAACAACTGTATCTGCTGCTGCTTTCAGTAGTATGGCAATAAATGTCATGTGAAATAGCATTCAAATTCAAATTATTAGCATTTAACACTGAATAAAGCACAAGAGGTGTACCTGAGGTGATCATTGTCAGTTTTCTGTTATTTAGCTCCCAGAAATAGAAGCCATTTCTAAAATATAAATTTCAGGTGTTGATTAGAACAAAAACTCCTTTTAATATGGAAAATATTCCTGCTGTTGGGTGCCATTTTTTAGGAGACTGTTTAAATCAGCCTTAAATCAGCTTTTAGGCTTAACAGTCAGGCACATTGCTGTTGGCGTCCTCAATCTGGAAACCTGCGCTTGCATTTGTTTTGAACCAGGTGTGCAATACCTAGTTCAACCACTGGGTGTCAAACTTACATACTGCACATTTAACTAAAATGAAACAAAAATATACAAAAATAAGGAAAAAAAGAATAACAAAAAAGTAACTAATACTAAATGAGCACTTGTTTTAAAGTGCATCAAACAGGCATATTTTTAACCATTAAAAGCTTTACACACCAATCCATGGTTCAGAAGCCTAACTGAAAGTAATACAGTTAATTCTGACTGTCAAAAGTGAAATTTATCTACAGTTCTCTCAGCAATTGCAGGCTAAATAAGTTTGGCAAGCCAAATGAACTGGTAACCACTAATTAGTTTATCAGTACAGATTAAACAACACTTGAGAAAGAACCTCCAGGACATTTTAAAAGTGCTTGTGTTCTTGTACTTCTAAAATGTATGTTTAGTACTTTATAAAAAATAGAAAAACTTCAAGTTTAAATGAAGTTTTACCACCTTAACTTGCTTTTGTGTACAAACAAATCTTGTTCAATACAAACAGTTGACACACACTGATCTGTTTTATCATCAGTGTAAATAAAAAGCCTTTATAATGGCTCAGAGTAGCCCACCAGAGTCTGAGTCCACTGGTGGTGTTGTCTAGAGATGGATCAGCGAGACTGACCTGATATGAAGGATCCGGGGGGCATCTGGCTGTAGTTTGCTCCGGCCAGAGCGAGGGCCGCTGAGGGTGCAGGTGTGAAGGGAGGGCCAAAGTTCTGCGGGGTGGCATACGGGCCCGGAGGAATAGGCTGAACACACAGAGAAACAGAGAGATTGCTTGTGTCATAAACCTGAGAAACCACTTCGTTTTGAGAAGCTAAAAAATACAAACTTTATTCACAATTGTGTAAGATTTATTTGGAAACTCTGAACAAATGCCAAATGGCTGAAATTGAGCAGTGTACTGACATGGACGTGAGCTTTGTTCCAAAACCCAGTGTGCTGCATTGCTGTCTACTGCCAACGTATTACACAGCAATGCATTGTGGCACAAAAACATTTTAAAAAGAGGCAGATTTTTAAAAGAGACTGGCGTGACGACATTGCTAAGCTAATAATACTATACTAGAATATACTATAGTATACAAACCACTAGTAGAAATACTTTGCTCTCCATATGCACCAGACACTTTACTCAAACTCTATCTTGCAAGGACTAAATAATGAAAACAATGTTTACTTGTGAATGTACCACAAATCATGTTGCACTACTTGTCTTCATCAACCTTTAATGCCTCCTTTGCACAATGTTGTTGTTGTATGTTAAAGTACTTGTATAGTCTGTCTTATGTTATTCATTCATTTATTTTCTTTTTGGCTTAGTTCCTTTATTAATCCGGGGTCGCCACAGCAGAATGAACTGCCAACTTATCTAGCACATGTTTTACGCAACGGATGCCCTTCCAGCTGCAACCCATCTCTGGGAAACATCCATACACACTCATTCACACTCATACACTACGGACAATTTAGCCTACCCAATTCACCTGTACCACATGTCTTTGGACTGTGGGGGAAACCGGAGCACCCGGAGGAAACCCACGCGAACACAGGAAGAACATGCAAACTCCACACAGAAACGCCAACTGACCCAGCCGGGGCTCGAACCAGCGACCTTCTTGCTGTGAGGCGACAGGTGCAGTCACTGCATCACCGTCTTATGTTTTGAGTATAGTTAAGTATTTATAGTATATGCATAGTTAGTAGTTAGTATAATTTGAAAACTGCTCCGCACAGCTTGTACGCCCAGTTGTGTGTTCATATTTATGATTATGTTTATTTATGTAGCAACGTGGTCCTGCGAGACATGACATTTCGTTCCACTCTATGTTCACACATGTAGCAGAATGACAATAAATCTTAACTTGACTTGATTAATATGCATGAAAAGGCATAACACAGAGCTGCGTAATTAATTGTTAAAAGATTGACCCTTTTAACAAAACGGTGATGTCAGTTTTAATGGTCAGCATCTTAAATCCTTGAACATTTTTAATATTCAGATTTTTTAAAAAATTGACATTTATAAAGTTATACATTTTATTATATCATCTTAGCTTCAAAAAAATCAATAAAAAATCAAGGCTTTTGCAAGGTGTTTCTAATGCAGCGCCTGTGGGAAGGACAGTACAATTATGTAGTTTTTTTATTATCAGTCACACACATTTTTTTTCTTTATCTGAAAGTGTTGGTGCAACGCAGTGGCGCAGTAGGTAGTGCTGTTGCCTCACAGCAAGAAGGTTGCTGGTTCGAGCCTTGGTTGAATCAGTTGGCGTTTCTGTGCTCCGGTTTCCCCCACAGTCCAAAGACATGCAGTACAGGTGAATTGGGTAGGCTAAATTGTCTGTAGTGCATGTGTGTTAATGAGTGTGTATGGATGTTTCCCAGAGATGGGTTGCAACTGGAAGGGCATCCGCTGCATAAAACATATGCTGTATAAGTTGGCAGTTCATTCTGCCGTGGCGACCCCGGATTAATAAAGGAAGTAAGCCGAAAAGAAAATTAATGAATGAATGAAAGAATGAATAAATGAAAGTGTTGGCAACATGCTTGTTGAGTTTTCCATTTAATATTTGAGCAAATAGGAATGCAAAAAATGTATCCCATTCACTTCACTCTAAGTTTACCCAACCATGACGACTGCTGAGAAACACAAAAATGTGAAAAGGGTCCAAACACCCATGTGATCCTAATTATGAAGGCCATATGTTTATGAAACACTTGATGTTTACATATTGGAGAGAAAGCAGTCATTGTGAAACAGCTTCAGTCTTTATAACCAGTATTAATATCTGTGTGTTACTGTGTGTCACCAAATTATTAGAATAACAGTTTATAGTTAAGATATAAAGACAGATCTGCAGAGGATACCCTTCCAGCTGCAACTCATCACTGGGAAACACCCATACACACTCATTCACACACATACACTACAGACAATTTAGCTTACCCAATTCACCTATACCACATGTTCATGAAACACACAAGGCAACCCAGGCAACATGCAAACTACACAAACTCGAACTAGCGACCTTCCTGCTGTGAGGCGACATCGCTACCCACTGCGCCACCACGCCGCTCCTTATATCAACATTTTGTAACATATCGTGAGATCTTCTGGTAAATTACTAGCCATTTTAAATTTTTCATTCAAAATCATGGAAGAATCCTGTTCTTTTCTTGTGTGTGATTTCCAGTTTATCCAAAATTGTGAAGCTCTGATAATATTTTTAGCCACGCACGTATTTCATTCCAGTCTCAGTCAATAATTACAATCACATGGAATATGGTTATAATTGAAACACACTATATATATATATATATCGTCGTTAATCTATTCTCAAAGTTGGGTTGGGAGCTGGGTCTAAAAAACTGTGCTATGATGCTATGAAAGCTATGATGACTTTCACCTTGATATTTTAATGCTGATGTATACCTGACCGGTGAGCCGTTTGACAAAAAAGTGCCCTTCTTAATCAAATCAGCAGGATGCCCTTCTAGATCATTCACTTACTTTGAAGATACTACTGACAATGTTTACATGGACATATGTAATCTAGTTATTTGACTTAATAGACAATATTATAATTAAGTTGTTTACATGAAGTGCTTTCATGTAAGGGTTTCCTGTAATTTTGGGTGACTTTATCTGCAGCTCGGCAGTTTAACTTTCACTCATGAATATTTCATTTATGCCCCATGACAAACTAGGGTATTAGACGCAAATAGGGAGTAAGGACTGGTGAGAGCGTAATGAAATTAAATAACGCACGACGAATGGAAAGAAAAAAACTTCTGCATTTCATGATGTGTGAGTGTGTGTGTGTGTGCGGTTCTTTACTGACAGCCGCGTGTGTGAATCTTGTTGGAAAATATGGTGAAAAGTCCTACATCATGGTTATAGTTTTTATTGCTGTGTTTACTTCAATAATGCCACTAATATATGCATACTCCATGTCTTAATTCCATTTCTGTTTAGTTCAGTTATGACTTTATTCGGATTAAGGTAATCAAAAATCGCTGTTTCGAGCTTATGTAGACTTACAGTTCAAAATTCATGTTTAAGTGAATAAACAGTTAGTAAACACAAGTACATCTTATTGAACATTATTTATTTTTATCACCAATTATCATAGTAGAACAGTTTCTCAAGCAGTTTGTGATGCATTTTGGAAACAGGAGATGAGCTCCTGGTCTAATGCTTGAGAAACCCGTTCTCAAAGACTTACTTTTAGTCATTATTTGGGTAGCACACATATTCTGAATGCCTTCGGCAAATGAGCCATTTTAATCTAGATTAATTTCAAGATTACAGTGAGATTAATCTAGATTGAAAAAATGTATATATGCCCACCTATATATATATATATATATATATATATA
>CAIGQZ010001108.1:5364947-5379855 GCA_903798205.1 Danio tinwini
GGGGGGAGATCTCCTCATCCACCACCAGTGTGCAGCATCCACCTGGATGACGCGACGGCAGCCATTTTTTGCGCCAGACCGCACACCACACACCAGCTGATTGGTGGAGAGGAGACAGAGTGATAAAGCCAATTATGATATGGGGAGGGTTAGGAGGCCATGATGAACAGAGGCCGGTGGGCAGATTTGGCCAGGATGCCGGGGTTAAACCCCTACTCTTTTTCGAAGGACATTCTGGGATTTTTAATGACCACAGAGTCAGGACCTCAGTTTAACGTCTTATCCGAAAGACGGCGCTCACTGAGCAGTATAGATGTAAAGATGTCTAATTATCAACTAAGGCCCCTTTGGTTTGACTCTCTAAAATATGGCAGACCCACACTGACCTTCTTCTTGACCAGAGACATGACTCCTATACGTGTGAGCACAGGCTGCCTGCAGAGCCCCTCCCGCGGGACACCATCAGCGAATGTCTCTGAACCATCAGCCACTGGCTCACAGAGATGCCTCATGAAGAGCGACACGTAAGCCCTGTCAGAGGAATAAGCAAACATGACAGAATATAACTGAAGTTTCTTTAGCTGTAGTTTATATATTATTGTATCACTTTTACGTTTTCTAAAAAGAAAGCATTACTTGAACTCTTTCTCGCTCTTGCCGCGGAGGTCCCGCACGAGCCACTGAGAAGAGAAGGCGTCCTGAGCGGGCATCCCCCATCTCATGATGGCATTCAGGAAGGCTTTTCTCTGACGTGTATTAAAGCCCAATACCTGACAGACACACGATAATCAAATTTTAACAAAAAGTACTAAAATACAGTGAAAACAGCATTGAAACACAAATACAGTAGGTTGCACTGGTTGCATTAAAGTGAGTGCTTCTCTTGGTTAGCTAAAATATTTATTTGTTTGCCTTTATTGTTATACAACAATATTCAGAGGATGGGAGAAGGGATTAGGAAATGAGGATCGGTTTGTGAGCCGGGATTCGAACTTGGGACACGCAAGGAGCAGTTGAGCAACATATTGATGTACCACCTACGATGCTATCAGCGCAGACTCTCAGTAAACTGGTCAGTTTAGTCCAGACCAAAAGAAAAATATTTTACATTTAGTCCTGGTTCACTTAGCATTCACACTGTCATTTTAAAAACAGACCTACAGACCTACAGACCTAAAGATACAAAACAAAGTCAAAATGCTGTTATGTTTGGCAACAGAATTTAGCAAATATTGAACATCAATTATTTTTGTTTGTAGCGCAAAACAACAGAGTGATGTGGAAAGATAAAAAGGGGAAAAAAGAGGTCAAAGAAAAAAAATTATCATAATAATCACACATATTAATAATAAGTGTTGGGTAAGTTACTTTTAAAAAGTAATAGATTAAAAGTTACTGATGACTACTGGAAAATTGTAATTTGATTACGTTACTAATTACTTGATGTAAAAAGTAATCAGATTACTAATTACTTTACTTTGAAATTACTTCATATAAAATATAAAAATATAACATAACCTAACTTTCATTAATTTAATATTCACTGAAAAACATTATAATGGGTTTAACACTGCAGCTTGACTAATTCAAAAGATTTAAAGAAATAATTTTAAGTTTTGGGTAAACTATCTTGCCAATTATTAAACTTCACTCGTTTCAAACCTGTTTGTCTTTGTTTGTTGTTCTTTTGAAGACAAAAGAAGACATTTTGAAGGAAACCGCATACCTGTAACCATTGATATTTATAGTAGGAAAAACACATAGCTCACTATGTCTGCGGTTGTGGAGACAAACTGTAAACGCTCAAATGTTGAATCAGTGAAATCTGGAATACATGAGTGTGCCGTGTGCACATCGCTCCTAATATGCGTGTACAAGACACGTCTCCATTGTAAATAACAATATTATAACTTGCGTACACAAAAGATGATATGTGAACGGCCCCATAAGCAGCTTCGCTTCTCTTCAGTTTTTCAGAAGTTACCTTCTCCTAGTCCTGCACAAAAATCCAATTTAGCCTGTTTAGGCTGAGTTGGACCGCTGTGTTTTTGGGCACAGGTGTCCTCCTTGGTGATGAGTATTGTCATAGAAAGCTTTCTGTTTAAGTGCTTGAGCAAGTTGCAAGTCGAGTTAAAAGCAGTCGAAAATTCTTTAGAGACTGGATATAGACTGCAGACTTGTTTTATGCTCAATGAAGTCAAAGTAATGTCTGTATTTCTACTTGAAGAAGCAACCACTCTCATCAACAGCTATTTCACAGCAACATTCGCTAATTTAAAAGCCAAAGCTAATTAAAAAAGCTAATGCTTATTATGGCGCAATCCCAATTCTATCCCTTAGCTCTTCCTCTTACATTCACATGAAGGGGTAGGGGTGTCCTAATTCTCTTTAGCTCGAAGGCGTAGGGCTAAGGGGAAGGGCTGGATAGCCCTTGAAACTGAGATTATTCAGGACCACACTCAAAACCAAGGGGTACAAAAATTTCCCATAATATAGCAGCTACAATGCAACATGGCTGCACACAGAAGTCAAGAGATGCACAAATTAGTATTTTTTTGTCATTATTCCAAATTTTTACAATAAACAAGCATATGTTTTAATACATTCATAACGGCGTTCGTGTTTTACAGTCATGCTTTTGAATATGGCCATGGTGTAAATGCACAGTACTGTTACAATCTTATTGCCACATTATATCATTATGATAACATGATATCATTGCGTTCTGTGATTTCCCGAAGATAAATACCAAAAAATAATGCAACTGGAATAACTACAGCAGTCACGATCATCTGATCTCATATAAAGTAAGAGATCGCGATGACATATGATGACGTGTGCAGGCGTTGTAGTGCTGTCCCATTACTTAGGGGTAAAATATGAAGCCCTTGCCCTTCACACTATTTCAAGAGCCAAGGTGAAGGGGTAAGGGTAGAAAAATAGAATTGGATTGGGCCTAACTGACGTTGCAGCTGAAAACATGATTAAAAAAGCAAATATTGCTTTCTAAAATCTATATTTGTAACGTAAATAATGCAATTACACAGACTTTAGTAACTAATCACATTACACAAATTTAAAATGTAATTTGTTACATTACTGCATTCCCAAAAATGTAATTAGAATACAGTAACACATTAATTATTAAAACTCGGAAAAAAATAATAGTAGTCCAAATAAACAAAGGCAAAAAAGCATTCAAAACAAAGCTGTGTGCTGAATACGTGCTATACTATTTTTATTTTCCTGAAGAGCTTATGAAATGCATAAAGGAGATTTCTGATTTCAGCATTCATCCGATGATAAAAAATGTTTATATTCTGGAAAATATGAACAGCATTTGATGACATTTTTATGTAAATTATTTGAATCTAATCAGCTCTAATATGAAAAACAGACGTGATTTTACTGACATTATGAAATGTTACTGGGCAATTTTGAAAAGTGGAAAAATGCAGCCCTGTTATCTCCAGCTGTGTGTCAGTCAATTTAATTATGAGAGGCACGTATCCAGAGATGCTGTATATACTGGCCTCCAGATAAGCAAAC
Organism: Danio tinwini; assembly: GCA_903798205.1. Lineage (NCBI taxonomy): Eukaryota > Metazoa > Chordata > Actinopteri > Cypriniformes > Danionidae > Danio > Danio tinwini. The sequence goes on from CAIGQZ010001108.1 coordinate 5,368,497, forward strand.
ACTGGGAAAATGCGCTATTAATCACATTAAACTGTGACCAGTAAGCTGGTGTTGATTTTACACCAAGCACGCTGATATGTTTTTGCAACAGTGATTTGCAATAGTAGTGCCAAAACAAACAAACAAAAGTGAAGCCGGACAAAAACAAATCAGCGATACCTCAATGTTGCCGCCAACTCTGGCCAACAGGGGTGGCAGTGGTTTGTCCTTCTCATTTCGGAGCTGCCTGCGTGACTGTCTGCGACCTGAACGAGGGGAGAGGAGAGTCAGCCAAGAGATCAGTTCAACATGTCGATCTCACTGAGCCAGCATCAGGAAACAGGGTTACAGCAGAGGAAGGATACATTATCCTGAACAGCTGCAATACATAAACTGTGAATGTGCCTCCAGAAGAATAGCAAAACCTGACAAAGCCGCAAGGCGCCTTAATAACGAACCAAACATACTAAAAGAATACAAATTGACCGAATTATGTCTTAAATAAATTGTAACAATCGTCAAAAGATGAGTAGGGTAGGAGAATCACTTCATCACGGTTTGGATGAGGTTTTTTCCCAAGCCAGTACATTACTGTGGGTGCTGCTGGTGCATTAATGTTTGTACAATAATTTTCCAGTTTTGGCATTTAAGGGTTATGAGTTTGGCATCAAGTAGACTAAGCTGGTTTTTGAGGTCAGTCTTGAAATGCTTTGTCAAGGTTTTCTTGGTCTGCTTTAGTTGTAAAGGCTACTGATGCTGATCTAGCTGGTAAACTTGTGGTAGTTTGAATTGATTAAAGGCCCCGTAAAGTGCTTTGAAATGTGCATTTTTTACTCTGTATTTGATCTCAACTGAAACTATCTGTGAAGTAAGACTCCTGTCAGATACTAGAGAGCATTTGATTGGTCAAGATTTAATGAAAAACTGAGATATGAGGTGAAAAATGTTGTTCCATTTGAACAGAAGTGATAAACTGCAAGCTTTGAATGTTTATATCAGTTTTATATTGTCTAAATGTTCATTTAGGAACACACTAGCTTATAGATATCCTTAAAACTAACAGACTGAAACTAACATCTACAATTTTTTATTTTAATTTCATGGGACCTTTAAAACAAACTCTGGTGTGACTGAGCAGTATATTAGAATAAGTATATACGATAATTTAGTTTGAACCAAAAGAACCAACATTCTGAAAACGTACCTCTATATACATTTCTGGAGAGCGGCAAATACATCCCAGGAGTTTGCAGTTTGCAGTTTTTGTTTTTGCGAATCCACCGGAGGCCGCTGTGTACGCAATTTGAGATCTCATATTTCTCTTGCGAGTGCCATTCGCGCCTGTTCTTGTGTAAATCCACCAGAGGCCGCTGTCGACTGACTGAATGACTGACTGACTGACTGAGCGATCGACTGACCCACCCTCCTCCTTCCCTAAACCTAACCAATAGTGTTTTCAAAAGCACAGATTGACCCGCACACCCACTTGCCTAAACCAAACCAATAGTGTTTTCAAAAGCAATCCAGAAAAAGAAAAGCCTCCTGGTTTTTACCACGTTTTCAGATTTTACCACATTCTCACCATGCTATTTACTTGTTTATTTGATTTTTTGGCTTCTGTTTTTGTCTTACCTGTTTTCTGGAACCCATCATTGTGGTCAACTCTGCTCTGCATCTCAAGTTTGCCAACGTACATGGCGAGCTACCGGACAAACTGGTAACAGCGGGAAAGCGTCCTTACACAGGCAAGGGATCAGCTGATACGCGAGAACGGCATCATACCGCCCCGTAGAGTTTGTTTTAAAAACAAAATGCAGCCATACGTACTTCTGGCTACATAATTCATAATTGAGATTTTCAGAATGAGTCTATGTTGCAACCAACAGTTGACAAAATTTGTTACTGGTTCCATAGTAGTCATTTTCAAGACTGAACTTAAAGACCTATAGATATAAGATAAACATAGACAAAAATACTTATATAGCACATGTTTATATATGTAAAGAACCAAAAGGGACACAAACCAACCAAATAAAGTCTTAATTAAAGTCTGAAAGTACATATGTTCATTCGGCATATGTATCTAAACCATTTTAGTATGTAGCACTTTTAATGGTGGAGTACAGTAGTTATTACTAGAATTGTTCTTCTGTGAGCAGAGCTTGGATGCGCAAAAGTCTCAACCACAAAGTTAGGATTCGTCTCTAGATTTGGCTTGAGTTCTTTTTTCAATAGAGTCATGAGATATTTTTGCCTTTTTATCAACCACTTAAAAATAGACCATAAATCAAATCAAATCAAATCAAATCAAATTTTGAATTATTAGTTGAAGCCTTTCATTTTATTATGTTTATTAGAATTTGTATTATTATGAACAATTAGTGAATAGGAAGGAATGAGTGTGTATGCTTGTTCCTTACCCTCAGGTCTCTCGTCAAAGTCTTCATCTTCCTCCTCCGAGCCAACAGAGTATTCTGATTGGTTATCTGAAATGTCAGCATGCCACTCTGTAACAGAACAGACAAAAGAGCTCTCTGTCAGTAATGAACTCTCGTTGCAAACCAAAGCACAGTGGTCAGATCATTTCCATGCACCAGAATCCTCAAAATGAAGCCCAACCTAAACCATATACATCAGTTTGGCGACTCTCTCCAACAGTGGAAAGCAAGACAGATGTGATCCTTTCAGATTTGGCTCTTTTGATACAAAACACTCTGTATCTCTATTTATCTAACCATCAACACACATTCTGTCCAAATCCTGTTGTCAAACACAATGATTTAGCCATACAGGAAAACACAGGGCTGCTTAAACTAAAATAAAAAACCCACAAAAGTCAATTAATGGAGCATATATTTTAAACAATCCCATTTGACAGTTCTCTGTTCATATGTAATCTATTCATCAGAGGGCAGTGTTAGGGGTAACGAATTACAAGAAAAGTGATTTACATAACAATGAGGACTGGGCCGATAAACAATATTGTGGATGTTGCATATAATCTCTTAAACACGTCTCTTAAAACCATTTTGTGTGCACACGTCATGGTCAGAAGCAGGTTTACAGATAATAATAGATTAAACAGATAAAAAGTTTTGAAAAATGATTGACAATGCAATTTGGAAACATTGCAAATAAAGGAAGTATAATTTAACATGCCTCAATGAAAAAAAAGTTTGGAGTGCATTTGAAGTTTGCATGCATAAGAAGTTAAAATGCATCCTCCTCTGCTTGTACACCTATAAACTAACACTTACGATCGCTTCATGTGATCGGCCAGATAAGAGAGTACCGATCGAGTCATAAAATGTGATTATCGGCCGATACTGATCTCTGGCCCATCGATCGGATCATCCCAAATTGTTATCGTTCAATATGAAAAATAATTATTGAGAGTGCCATATCGCCCAGCCCTAATAATAATAACATTACTTTTCTGAGTTCAAAAAAATAAGTAATAGTATTTGAGATAGGAGCCTTACATTTCTGCGATGGAAAATTCTCATTATTTTGAATGCGTTGAAGAAAAAAAAAGGGGGATTGTCTCAGTGGACAGTGATTTTACTTAACTAATAAGACAAAAAGTGCAAAAGTATCAAACGCTTTGCTTTAAAGTTTCAATAATCTGTATACAGGCTTTCTGCAGGTTTCATCAAGTCAAATTCAAGACTTTTTAAGACCATCGAGTAATATTGGGCTAAATGCTAAGGCTTTTTTGTAATGGACCAGCAATAAAAAATAAAATAAAATACTTGCCCCATCAAAACAAATAATTCTAATAAGTTATTTCTTAGCAACATATTTTAATTACTTAAAAAAAGTACTTATTATTTTAAAAGATCTGCTTTTGTCAAAACAAGCAGACCTTTAATTTTTTTTCAACATCACGTAAATTAAAACTTTAATAAAATAAACGTATGCACAACAGACTTATAGTATTAGTTATAAATAGAGTTTTGCTAATTAAAGTTTAATTGAGATGTATTGTCAGTGATTGGATGTGTGTTAGATCGACTAGGTAGCTTTGCATAAACAAAGGAAAATTAAGACCCAAATGGTTTAAGACCTACAAGAAATATTTCAATGAATTTAAGACTTTTTAAGGCCTAAAATTTTGTTTTTGGAATTTAAGACATTTTAAGACTTTTTAAGACCCCGCAGACACCCTGGTACAGATCTGGGGACAGAAGGTTCTTTGAAGATAACATTGTCCTACATTATTATTTTTGATGTGTTTCTTTTATGTAAATGAAGGTTATGCAGTGTGTTGTTAATTGCAGTGCTCCTCTGTTAAAAAACAAACCCTGCAAGTTCTGCAAGAGATCAAGCCAGGTAAGAAAAAGTAATGCAAAAGTAAAGTAACCCATTACTTACCATAAAAAGTAACTAAGTAACGCAACTGATTTCATTTTTGGGAAGTAACTCAATATTGTAAAGCATTACTTTCAAAAGTAACTTTCCTCAACACTGGCAGAGGGTGTGCCACAACATTACGACCGTGCGAGTCAGGCTGCTTGGATACACAGGGAAAAGTATACAGTATGTACTTAGTTTATCTTAGTTATCACTGTAATTATGTAGCCGTAAGCACAGTCACAAAACCATAAATTCCATATTGCTTCGTTCTAGCGAAAGCCTCCTTTTTCATTTCTGTTATTTGTCTTCTTTCCGACCATTTTGTTTTGCTCCTTCTGACACATAAATGAAAAGCTGCCACACTTCGGCATCCCCTGGGTGTTGTGGATGTAGCCTTTTTTGAGTCAGCTGCATGCGGCTGGGCTAACCTGACCTAAAGAGCAGCGTGTGGGATATAGTCTTTCTCTCCCACTCAATCAAAAAGTAAAGTAGTAAACCACATGCCGAGACTGAAACTGCTACAAGATGTAATTTCAGAGATTTAAACAAGATAATATGCTGCATTTCTATGACAAGCGTAAACACAGCTCTATTGTAAAAAAGGCAGGAGGATTGGAGTAATTAAAAACACGCTGGGGTCCAAATGTCTGAGACCACACTGAAAATCTGCGATCCGAAGTATCTGACAAACATGACAAATATTTCAGATTCTCACTCTTTCCAGGTCACAAATCAAATGATTAAATTTGAGGAAGATCATGTGACTGCTTTTGTACTGACGGTCAGATGTTTTTCCATTAAAGCACAAAGGATTGTTCTCATCCAGGCTGAAGAATGTAATCATCCAGGTTTTACACAGCTCATGGAGTACGAGCGTGGCTGTGATCAAAGAAAAAATGCACAATACCAAACACCACATTTTCTTTCCAGAAAATAAGTTGCACCTGACAAACATGCACTGTTGAGAAGAAAACCAAACAGATAAGTCACACTGTAGGGCGAGGTGATGCCCTGGGTTTTATAGATTAATTAGAACCTTATGCTTTATTATTATATTATGTTTGTGTTTTTGAATTAGAGTAAATAGCTTTTATTGGTCACACTAAACAATAGGGTTTCATTAGTTAATGTATTTACTAACATCAATTATTTATGAATAATACTTGTACTAATTTGTATTAGTACAAGCTAACTTGTATTAATCATAGTTCAACATTTACTTTATTCATTCAATTTCTTTTCAGCTTAGTCCCTTTATTATCCAGCATATGTTTTACACAGCGGATGCCCTTTCAGCTGCAACCCATTATTAGGAAACACCCATACACTCTCATTCACACAGATGCACTACGAACAATTTACCTATAGAACATGTCTTTGGACTTGTGGGGGAAACCGAAGCACTCGGAAGAAACCCATGCGAACACGGGGAGAACATGCAAACTCTACAGAAACGCCAACTGACCCAACCGAGGCTCGAACCTGCGACCTTCTTGCTGTGAGGCAATAGCACTACCCACTGTGCCACCCACTAATGCTATATTAACATTTAAATTCATGCTTGTTAACATTAGGTAATGCACCATTAGTTAACATGAACTAACAATGAACAACTAACGTTAGCTAACATAAACAAATAATGTAATGAATGTATTGTTCATTGTTTGTTCATGTTAGTAAATGCATTAACTAAAACAACCGTATTGTAAAGTGTTACACAGTGTTCTTGAATTTAAGTTGATTGAACATAAATCAATTATGTTGTCCCCCGAAAAACTGAAGAATTTTGTTGTTTCAGCTCATTTTAAATAAGAAGTTTCAACAAACAGCAAATGTAATTTTTTGTGTACACTGTAAGAAATATTTTTGGGTTGCACATGTTGTCCCAACACAAATCGATTCTGTCAACCCAATTGCTTTTAAAAATGTAAGTGGATTGAACATAAAACAATTAAGTTGTCCCAAAATAATCCTCAAGAATTGTGTTGTTTCAGCTCATTTTAAATAAGTAGTTCGAACAATTAGCAAAAGACATTTATGAGTGCATACCTGCTGTATGCATACCTGTCAATATTAGGATGTGAAAATAACGGATATGCCCACCATAACAATAGATTTCGCCGACGTCACCCCCTTAAAAAATGCCCAAATTACTAAATGTGTTGATTTGGAGCTGTTACATTGTAAATAAACAGTTAAACGGTCAGTAATATGTTTTATTATCATTATTTACAAAAAAAATAAATAAATAGTATACATTAGCAGCAAATACATTAGCAAACAGTTCAGCGTATTAAAATTAATTGCTATTATAATGAAATAAAATCAAGCTATCAAATCTCATTAGCCGTTTCTTCACTGTATAACTTACACATTCTGATTAAAGAGCAACGAATGAATCTCTTATTTATTTAGATTTTTTTGTTTGATTACATTAAATAACAGGTGTCAATTTAAAAATGCACACATCTAACATTATAAAGAAAGCATTCGATTGCTTTCCTAACCTTTATGCTCATTTAGGACGAAATTAGTTGTGTTTGAAAAAAAAACCCACCAAGTTCATGCCTAAACAAAGCGAAAGCACAGAACAGATTCACATTTAAGAGCAAAGGGCGGCCCCTGGTGGTTTGGCAGTAAGGGTTGCTTATAGGGAGGCTCTGCTCTTTAATGTTTATTGCCACCCTTTAGAGAAAGACTGAAAATACGGGAGAAATACGGCAAAAATACCTTCACGGGATGATAGCGGGATAGAACTGTAAAATACGGGAGAATTCCAGGAAAAACGAGAGGGTTGACAGGTATGGCTGTATGTCTCATGATTTTATCAACTCAAAACAGTGTTCTCAGTGAATATCCCATTAGGTCTAGGAATATGTTCAATGTTACAGCTCTGAGGGATAAAATCAGGTGTGGTGTGAAACAGTGAGGTAATTTTATGTCTGTCTGTACCTTGGTCCTCTTGAGCTGCATCATTGTAGTTGACCTGTTTGCGAACTCTCTTTCCTTTGCCGAGATTGCGGGCCAGATCCTCCTGCTGCTGCTCGTAGTGATGCCTTAAGAGTTTCTCCCAATAATCAGGATCCACATTCTCTTCCTGCTTAATGATTTCTCTCTCAATCTCCTCTATCTGGACACACGAACACAAATGAGGCCTCTTTAATATCTACCATTTATTTTCCACAGATATCAATAAAATTAAATGAGGAAATTTGACCACAAAACTTCTGCTTTTCAGATGAAACTGAAGTGGAAAGTTAGAAAATCGCATCCAACATTCGTGAATAAGCTGTCCTCTCCATCTCATTTGTTCAACAGAACAATCACGCCGCTTCTCAGGGAAAAGCATCAATAAAAAAAATTGCTGCAACTGAGGACAACTATTTTGCTACAAAATAAATGACGTTTGCCTCAGAGCACAAAGGTCAAACACAATAACAAACACTGTCATGTTATCTTGCATTTGGAAGTGGATGATGTTTGGGAATGCAATTCTGGGAGACAGTTCTGGGACATAATTATGGTCATACACTTTGACTGTTTTGTTTTAGAATGAATAAAACAGCATTTAAAATCGGTTAGTCCAGTAATCCAATCACAACGTCCAATCTTTTGAATGGTAATGTATATCTATTTTATACTTATCTATCTTTGTATCTTTTTATCTATCTTTAAGAAAAATCTGAGGAAAAAAATTACATTTGTCAAAAAAAAAATAATTATTTTAGGTGAACACTGGGATGGTTTTGGCTGGCACCACCAACATCAGAGGCACCACGAACAAACGGCAGGAGTAAAAACTACATTTCTTTGAAAAAACGCCTCTTGGCTTGTTTTTTTCATTTGATGCACCATGTTAAAAAACCTTCATGTGGTCAGAGCTATTGAAGTTACAGTAAAACATGACTTGCTGGCACTAAAGCACAAAACGGTCCAGCCAAATACCATTCGATGGTGAGTTTAATTTCATTTAATTTTCTTTAAGGGCTTGTAACTTTTTCCGCAAACTTTTGACCAGGTGTTTGTGTGGACTGCTTTAGTAGTGGAGGTTAAAAACAGGTGGAAAAGCTTAATACACAAGGAAAAAGTTGTAAAAAACAGTAAAGTTGCAAAGTGCCACCTTGTGTACCAGGGTATTTCTGTTTTTCATTAAGTGCATTCTAATATCAGGAAGAGAGTTTGCACGTTCACTCAGCTCATCACCAGTGAACATTTCTGTCGAAAAACATCTCTTAAACCACTGATAACTGCGATAACAAAGATCATCCCGGTGTGCACGAGCCTAAAATCCTTGTGCTTGTGCCGAGCATTGTGCCCCCTTGTCAACAAGCTTGACCCTCTGGCCCCCCTAAATTTGGACATGTATTTTTGTGTCACAACTAAAACGCCACAGGGCAGCGAGATTAGCCATCTGTGGTACACTGCACAAAATGCTTTTCTTACTTTGATAGTTTTGTCTTGTTTCTAGTCCAAATATCTAAAAATTCTTATATCAAGAAACAGTTTCTTGGCAAACAAAATATAATGTCTTGTTTTCAGAAATAATATGCCAATATTAAGTCGGTTTTTCCTTAAAACAAGCAAAATAATCTGCCAATGGGGTAAGCAAAATAATCTTGTTTTTCCTTTGGACAAAACTATTTTGCTTACCCCATTGGCAGATTATTTTGCTTGTTTTAAGGAAAAACTCACTTCCTTTTGGCATATTATTTCTGAAAACAAGACAATATGTTTTGCTTGTCTAGAAAATTCTTCTTGATTTAAGAATTAAAAAATTTTTGGACTAGAAACAAGATGAAAAATCTAAGTAAAAAAAGGATTTTGACTGAGATATGACTGAGGCCTCTCTTGCACACACTCTGTGTCTCGTACACTCGCTCTTGCGCGCACTCGCTCTCTCTGCTTACCCTTGACTTTTGTCAGTGACGGTGCTGCGCGCATCAGTTTCCCACATTCGTCAGAAGTTAAGCCTCAAATTGACACAGGTAATAAAAAAAATCAACTTTTGAATCTCTGGTTCTGGCGGGAGCATTTTAGCTTAGCTTAGCATAGATGATTGAATCAGATTAGACCAATAACATCTTAATCAAAAATGACCAAAGAGTTTAGATGATTTTCTTATTTAAAGTTTGACGATTCTGTAGTTACAGATGACCGACGGAAAAAGAAACATTGCTATTTTCTAGGCCGATATGGCTATGAATTAAACTCTTATTCTGGAGTAATGATCAATGAACTTTACGTATCATGGATGCAGCAGGCAGGATTGGTTGAATGGATTAAAAATAGTTTGATTCCCGGCTCAAGGTGCTTTGCCGATCCTTTCCCTCCCTGTATGCGCCCTATACTTTCCTGTCTATAATCTCCACTGTCATTTCCTAGGCCCATTAAAGTTTAAAAAACTCTAAATATATAAGTATAACTCAAGGAGAGTTGTAAAAAGAGCCTATTTTCAAAAAACGTGGAGTGTTCCTTTAAATCAAAACCTGCTTTACAGCTTATTTTGATACTTAAAAGCATCTCCCACCTTGTCATCCTCTTTGACAGTGTACTGGGCCACTTTGAAGGAGCTCAGATACTCGTTCATGTTTTGCATGTCAGAGTCGTCGGTGGCGTCCTGACTGCGGTCCAGCAGACGCTCGATGGCTGCGTTATCGTAGTGTATTACACTGCTATCATCATCTTTATTGTCCCCTGCTAAATAAACGAAAAAGAAACACACTGGTGAACCTTCAGTACAAATCCATTCAAAGCTTTTTCATAAACATTTTAAATCAAGGAACGATCAAATTGTTGATTCACTGGTGTATTTATTCCAATACATCAATTCATTTCTCTTATCAATCCCACCCTCAATCTCATCTTTGAAAAGCTCCTCTGTGCCAAACTTGAGGATGTCGTCCAGCTCTTGTTTGGACATGGATCCTGCTTTTGAGCCCAATCCAGGCCGCACCACCAGGTGTGTGAGCATCATCTTTCTTTTGGCCACCTGCGTGATTCGCTCCTCAACCGAAGCTCGCGTCACAAAGCGGTATATCATCACCTTATTGGCCTGACCGATGCGGTGAGCTCGACTGAAGGCCTGAGAGAAAGAGATCAAATTCAAAATCATGTTAAGTTTCAAGAGTTTCCTAGTAAATGTGATTTCACATACTCTACTATGTGTTTCATAAGTCTGCTCTCAAAGTGTCTGCTAGGTGGCAAACACAATGAAAACAGAAGAAACAAAACAGTCTACTTTTTTTTGGTATTTATGAACAAAAAGACTTCACTTTTTTTCGTCTGTTGCAATACTCATGGTGTCAAACAATGTGATTTTCACTGCTAAATTCACTAGATGCTGTTTATTCTTAACCCATTTAATCACAATGTTTGTATTGTAATTTGAAAATATAAATTTCATTTCTTAGATCTCCCCAAAACAAAGACACACATGCCTACTGTTTTATCCTGTTGGTTAAATTAGGTTTTTATATAGCTACATGGTAGGGCTGAACAATATATCAATTGAGCATCGTTATCGCAATGTGTGTATCTGCAATAGTCACATCGCAGGATTAGATTATTTAAAAATTAAAAGATAAAGATATTCTTAAATATGATTTTTTTTTTTTATACAATGATGACCATGTTATTTTACATTTGATTCTTCAATTTCTGTACTTGCCTACTGTTGGACATTATATGAAGCATTATATATTTATTTATTTTTGCTTGTTAGTTATTATAATTTATGCAGATGCACTGCATAGAAAAAGACTAGAACATCCCAGACAATCTAAATTAAAGAAATCTTTCCATACAAAGCTATTTAAATCATCTGGCAAAATTATATTCATATCATAATTTATGTTGCAGGAAAACAAAATATTGCAATGTCAAATGTCAAATTGTTCCAAAATCGTGCAGGCCTACTATATAGGTATAATTTCTATACATATAGGCATAAGTGGGGAAAGCATATTTAGAATTTCATTTGTGTGTGTGTGTGTGTGTGTGTGTGTGTGTGTGTGTGTGTGTGTGT
>CAIGQZ010001108.1:5379865-5426614 GCA_903798205.1 Danio tinwini
GTGTGTGTGTGTGTGTGTGTGTGTGTGTGTGTGTGTGTGTGTGTGTGAGCTTGGATGAATTAAATGCAGAATAGATATTTCGAGAAAGGGATATCACATCATGTCATTTCCACGTTCAACTGATTTCAATAAATAACCATATTAATACTTGTGGCGAGGGGGCGTGGCCGAGAGCCGTGGGAGCGAAACGAGGCCCGCCACAGATGAGATGCACCTGTGGCGCGCACCTGCCTTCAATCCCACGGAAGGAGCTCTGGACTATAAGAGGAGGAACGATGGCAGAGGACAGGAAGAGAGGACCGGGCCCGGACATGTTTTACTTTTGCTTTCAGTTTGACGGCAGTCTCCGTGAGGAGCTGCCGTCCTTTTGTTTTGATTTAGACGGCAGTCTCCGTGAGGAGCTACCGTCCCCTTTTATTAATAAATATTTATTTGAAGTTCGTCGGTTCTCCGCCTCCTTCCCGTAACCTCATTACAATACTACCCATTTCAATTGTGACCTAACAAATTACCACCTCTTAATTATTTTGATGTACAAGCAGGAAGTATGTAAACCGATCTGGTCATGTGATATAGAAACATTTTTTGCCTCGTTTCCACTGAGTGGTACAGTACAGTACGGGTCACCTTTATCAGGCTTGTGTCTCCAAGAAAAAAATAATATATATATATATATATATATATATATATATATATGAACACATACAGAGACCTCCAGTCCTTGAAATGTTTTCAATTACAAATAAAAAATACATAAAATTTACATTGAGGCCTTATTTGGGTTCATAAACGATACGAAACACACATGCAGTCAGTATAAACCTCTCATCTTTATTCTTCACCAGCACATGTAACAATAACATCTTGCTAAAAAGTAATTTCATCATTCCGAGTTAATAATAGTCCAAAAGGCGATGATAATAATTAAACAGGGCAGTTTGTTGATCTTCATACTATGAGTTTTTTCAGGCTTCTCCTTTGTTTTTTAATCGGATGTCAGAAGCACTTCAATAATCATGAGCAGGTTATTATCATCAGCTCAAGAAGTTTGTTATTTCAAACATAGATGTACAGCAAGCGATCGTGAGCTCTCTGGAGAAAGTGAAACCGCTCGCGCTTTAGGCGGCCTCGTAAACAACAACAGGACACACGGCAGATTCTGCTCTTCTTCTTAGCATTGTGGCTGTACATCAAGACGACAACAAGGTTTGTTTGAGCTCGGGTCGACCTTGGCTCGCTATTATATGTATATATTATTACTATGTAATGTTTCAGCTGTGTATTTAAAAATGGCCCTTCCTTTGTTTTCATTCTCCTGGCTTGTGCAGGCTCTAGTGACGTTTCTCTGTAAACCAAAAGCATTTGGCTGCGCATCTATCTCAACTTTTTGGTACCCTTTTGTTGTGCTAGGTACCCTTTCGAAAAGGTACCCAAAAAGTGGTACAGTACTGTTCGCTTTTTGGTACCTTTTGACAGTGGAAACAGCTATAAAAGTGTACCAAACTGTACCATACCGTACCATACCTCTAAGTGGAAACGGGCCTAAAAAGTGGTATGGTACAGTTCGCTTTTTGCTACCTTTTGACAGTGGAAACGGGCATAAAAGCAAACCGACCCGTACTGTATCACTCAGTGGAAACAGGCCATTAATCAAAACTATTATTTGCATTTAAAGGTTTAATTTCTTGGCCAAAGACAACAGCAATACTTTTAGAGCTTTTAAGAGGAAATAAAGGCACGATCACAATAGTTTTTAAGTTTATGTGTGATAAAATAAACAGCGTAAACAAATAATGGCTAGTCAAATACTGGCGCACTGGTCATCAGAAAACCCAGCATTACCTGAATGTCATTATGAGGATTCCAGTCTGAGTCAAAGATGATGACTGTGTCCGCAGTGGCCAGGTTGATGCCCAGACCACCCGCTCGCGTAGAGAGGAGAAAACAAAACTGAACTGCACCAGGAGCTGTGAGACAGACAGAGAAATTCATCTAACAGTAAATTAACTGTGTTGTTAATATAGTTTAGCATAAATTGTAAATATCATTGTGTAAATATGTCTCTGTGGCTATCAATGAGTAGGTTGTGACTGATGAATAGACATGCAAGAATGCAGAATGTATCCCAAACTTGTCAAGATGAGAAAGAACTGGGTCTTAAAAAGGGTGAGTTTGCTGTCGTTTTGGATTTTAAAAATTCCTCGCAGTGATATGGAGTTACTCATTGTGCAATATAAGATTCGATCCCACATCTCGGCCACCCAAAAAGTCATCATAACAACTAACACAAATGATTAAAACGTCAATAAAGCACAATCATCGACCTCAACGCCACAAAATATCCAAATAAATTCTCCCACCAGACATAATGCAAAAGCTACAATTATAGCACCAAATGTTTATGTGTCTTTCTACACTTTGTAGCATTCAAACTCAACAACGGATCCAGATTTTGTAAACCCAACCGTGTCTGTTCTCGGGTTATTTTGTCCTTGTAAATTGCAGGTTTTGCTTACTCGGCAATAAAATAAATCAACTGCCATTTTAAGATAAGGCTTTCAGCATTTGGCACAAGCTTTTCTCTACATCTGAAAAACAACTGACTCAACAGTTTGCAAAACAGATCGAGTCTTACAAACAAAAAAAAACTCACAAAACAGACATTCATCATCAACTATTTGGACTGGGAAGAGAGGAGAGGAAGAGTGAGGGGAGAAATGATGATTTTGCAGTGACATATGAATTGCTATTGAAACCAAACCTCTGGCTCAGTTGCTAACAAACGTCTTGGTTCAAATGAGACCGTTTAAGTACCCTCCAGAGTAAATGAACATCTATCGAAAGAGTGAATTTTAAAGGACAAACTTAAGGACTGTATGTTTACATTTTTTTATAATGTAAATTCCATTATTACCGTATTCACATAACTCATTCTGTTACTTTGACTGACACTTTACAGCCCAGTGAACACAAATTGCATCATTCAGACAAGATTTTGGTGTTACTGCATCAGAAGTGCTTGGAGCTGCTTTAGTCAAACTGCTTTCATAATTTATTTCAGGCAATAACTTGTGTGCTGAATTCGGGATTTTTGAGTTCACAGCTGACGTTTCATGCAATCAAGCATCAGATGCCACTCACAGACTCAGAGGAAAAGAGAATAAATATTTATTGTGCCAATAAATGTTAAATGCCTAAATGTTTTCTTAATAGCTTTCATGTTTACGTGCATCTTTTCAGCATATACTGTAAACAAAAGGTGTTAAAAATAGGTCACAGATTGATGAGATTCGAATTTACAAATTAGACAAAGCCATATTCAAGAACAAATTATACTGTTATTTTATATTACTTATAACTAGGCCCACACGGAATCTGCGCGCGCAGAATTCCACAGATATTTTGCAGATTTTTAGCCCATCATTAATTCTGTTTATTTACTTACAGTAAACTATTTACTGTTAATCTAATTGGATTTGCATTTTAAACATTAAATAAAAAAAATAAAAAGATATTATTTTTTATTTCACATTTTAAGGTTTTAGTTATGATACTCCTAAAATAATTTAGTAGAAATCCGCAGATTTTTACCAAAATTCTCAGCAGAAATAGCAAAAAACATCCGCAGATTCCGTCTGGCCCTACTTATAACTTATAAATATAAAATAAACATATGAAACCATTCAAAAACTACATTTATTGCTGTAGTACATCTTGAATTACTGAGTTAATTACATTTTACACACAATACTACAGTTTCATCAGCTAAAATAGTTCCTAACAAAGCATTTGTGTACTTCAGAAGGAAAATCTGTTGTTTCTTGTGTTGTCCTTTTTTCTGTGAATCATAATGAAATAATTGAATGAATTCAAAGATTCACTTATTAGACAGGGACTTGCTGACACCTACTGGTGGTTATAGCGCCACTTTATTTTTCAATGGTGGGCTTAAAAACATAGTTCACCCAGAAATTAATATTTTGTTCAAATATACTTTCAACTTCTTTATTCTGTTGAACACAAAAGATATTTTGAAGAATGCTGGTAGCTGGCCCCTCCACTGACTTCTGTAGTAATTTTATCTTACTATGGTAATCAATGGATCCCAGCAACCAACATTCTTTAAATGATCTTCTTTTGTGTTCAACAGAAGAAAAAATCTCATAAAGAGAAAATAAATAATTACAGAATTCATTTTTGGGTCAACTATCCCTTTATTTATATATAAATATATATGAATATAAATATTCAGTCATTCATTTTCCTTCGGCTTAGTCCCTTTAATAATCAGGGGTTGCCACAGTGGAATGAACCGCCAACTTATCCAGCATAAATTTTACGCAGCGGAAGCCCTTCCAGCTGCAACCCAGCACTGGGAAACACTCACCTCACATGCACACAATATACACTAAGGCCAATTTAGTTTATTCAATTCATCTAAGGGCGGCGCGTTGGCGCAGTGGGTAGCGATGTCGCCTCACAGCAAGAAGGTCGCTGGTTCGAGCTCGTTCAGCTGGCATTTATGTGTGGAGTTTGCATGCGCTCCCCGTGTTTACATGGGTTTCCTCCGCGTGCTCCGGTTTCCGCCACAAGTCCAAAGACATGCGCTATAGGTAAATTGGGTAAATTGTCTGTAGCGTATGTGTGTGAACGACAGTATATGGGTGTTTCCCAGTGATGGTTTGCAGCTGGAAGGGCATCCGCTGTGTAAAACTGGATAAGTTGGTGGTTCATTCCGCTGTGGCCTGTAGCATATGTCTTTGGACTGTGGGGGAAACCGGAGCACCCAGAGGAAAACCACGCAAACACGATAAACTCCACTCAGAAATGCTAACTGACTCAGCTGGGACTCGAACCAGCAACCTTCTTACTGTGAGGCGACAGTGCTAACCACTGAGCCACTGTATCGCCTATATACCAACATTTTTACTGAGACCATATCATCATGCACAAAATATCCAGTTTATGAATAATATAAAATAATACTTTGATATTATTAATAAAAGTATCTTACCATTGAATCTGTCAATGGCTTCCTGTCGAAGAGCTCCAGTGATGCCTCCATCTATCCGTTCATATTTATAACCCTCGCAATCCAGGAAGTCCTCCAGCAAATCCAGCATCTTGGTCATCTGACGAGGAAACAGAGTGTATGAATATAACTATATGATCCAATCAAACTTTCAGACCAAGTCCTTCAACTGATCAGATCAGTTCCCCTAAGCAGCACCTAGCCAGCCATTTGATCCACATTAATCTGCAATGATCAGAAACATATAGTTTTATTCAAACTAAACATAGCAAACACCAATTAAAGGGATCGTTCACCTAAAAATGAAGATTTCCTCACTGTTCACACTATCACACTATGAATTTCATTCTTCTGTTGAACACAAACCAATATTTTCTGAACAATTTTGGAGAAAAAAAAAAAGCTTTTTGCGCTTTTTTTCCAACTGTTTTCCCCAACATTCTTTAATATATCTTCCTGTGTGTAAATAATAGCAGAGGTTTTATTTTCGGGTGAACTATCCCTTTAAAAACAAATGCTTTGTGTAATAATTTCAACATTTTACATTGTGCACCACCTGGGGGCACCAAACATGCTGCAGTTTGAGAGCCTAATAGCAAATAAAGCAAAGCATCTTCAGTATCGTGTAAAGAGCAGGCTGTGTGTACAGTATGTGTATTTACTTGTGTGCTCATACCTGAGAGAATACTAACACCCGGTGGCCTTGTTCTTTCAGTTTTCGGAGCATTTTCTGCAGCAGCATGAGTTTCCCAGAGGCCTTAGTGAGCCCAACACCTTCATACGCTCCACTTGGTGTCTTGGGAGCTTCCTACAGCACACAAACACAACAAAACAGTCTAAAATGCATATGCAAACGCACACACACAGAAAAAAAAAGCTAAATGCAGCTATTAATTTTCTTTACAAACATTTGGACAGCATTTAAACATTGACAGCAGGTGGCAGTATTTCACACTACATCAGTTACTTTAGCTCCAATTTAGCTCAAAGTGAAATGATTTATGGTAGGTGTCATGAATCCAATGTGTGCTCTTACGGCAGCAGCGACGGGGAAGAGGTAGGGGTGGTTGCAGCACTTTTTTAGGTCCATCATAATGTTGAGCAGAGACACCTGGTTTCCTCCTCCCTTGGAATTCAGCGCCTCGAAGTTACGAGTCAGAATGAACTTGTAGTATTTTCTACACAGAGTGCACACAAATGGAGTTAACTTGTTAACAAATGTTCAGCGGTGGAACCACGCCTCACTTTGTGTCCTTAACCAATCATCTACTCCCTAAACTTATTTAAAGCAGACCAGCCCACTCTCTCTCCCTCTATTTCCTCGCTTCCCATTCACAATCCTTTAACCCTCTCTTCACTCCTGAATTGAGGGAGTCCAATCATTCTACCAAAATATTACACAGACATTACCCCCACTCTGAGTCTCTGGGCATCATCGTAGGATGCCCGATTAACGTACCTACCTGTTTACTGTTTATCCTCTTACTTCCCTTCCCCTGCACTTCCCCTACTTGCCATCCCCTTCATCTCTACATCTCTACAATAAAGTCTAGCTCAAAGTGTGGTGTGGTCCATGCCGGTGAAATAACTTCTCTCATAATCAATCGATTGTATATCATTGTTGCTCTTTTTGCTTTGAATATTTTCAATCGGCAAGCACAATTAGAAATGAAATTATTTTAACTAACTGATTTTATTATTTATTTATGTTTGCTGATTATAATGCAGAGGATCTTAATCCTGGTCCTCGCACTACCTCATGCTGCACATTTTGTATGCTTCTCTTTTTACATCAGACCTTTGTTATAATTCGACAGTAGGATATTCCACCATTCATAGTTCCAACATACTCTGTATTAGGGCTGCACACTATTGGAAAAATCTAACATTGTGATATTTTTTATATTGCGATATGAATAAAACTTCACCAAATGACTCAAAATCTCTATTTGGAAATAATTTATAATGTTAGATGGATTGAGATGATTCTGCAGTGGGAGTTCATCTCCATAAAATCTAATAATCTGTTTCCTGATACATTTCTGTTGTACTCTATTGTGCTATTTTTGTGCTATTTTTAGTGCAGTTCTGTATTTGCATGTGTTGTGAGTATTTTCATGCACATGTTTAGTCATTGACTGATGAATTGATGTTTACTATTTGCATCTTCATAAAATCTAATAAACAATCTATAAATGTTTTGGGGTTCCCTGAAACATTTTCGTTGTGGTCTGTGCTATTTGCAGCGCATTTCTATACTTGCATGTGCTGTGAGTATTTTCATGCATAACAATCTATAAATACAATCAAGAAAAAGATACAATTGAAATAAAGTGCTTTATCATTTTCAGAGTCTAACAGTATTCAAGTACAGTAACTGAATGATATAAAATAATTATAATTCAATAAAACTATTTGTTTGTTAAAGTCACAATGGTACAATTTATTATACCTGAATGCTTTGAAAATCAGTATACAATCCCAGGCATCAAAAACACATGCAAATGATCAATTATAATACCAACTTAACATTGCATATCCTGAAATGTGACTATTGAGAACGATCACATTGCAATATTGATGCTGAATCGATATATTGTGCAGCCCTTCTTTGTATGTTTCATTCAAATGGTATTTTAGTGTGTGATATGTTCATTTATATTGTATTAAATTACAAAGGTATATTACATCACACTTCATGCTTCTCTAGTAAAATTCAGCAGGTAATGCGTGAGGTAGGTAAAATTCGAAAACGTGGTAAAAATCCGAAGAGGGCTGTTCTTTTTCTGGACATCTTTTGTAAACCGTTGGTTGGGTTTAGGGAAGTAAGTGGGTCGGCAGGTCAATCGATAAAATTGGTTGGGTTTAGGGAAGTAGGGGGGTGGGACAGTCAGTTAATTGGCCGGCCGGCCGGCCAGTCATTCATTCAGTCAGAGAGCGTGCTCACACTTTGCTATTCGAACCGTGCCCAGGCCTGTTTCCCGGATCGTTTGAGAAGTGTGAGTGCTATGAATCGGGCTCAGGCACGGTTCACTTGGGTGGCCCTGGCCCGGTTAGAAGAGGTGGGCCTGAGTGTGGTTTACTTGGGCTCAGGCACGGTATGCTTACAGTGTGAGTGCAAGCGTGCCTAAGCCTGAAACTGAAAGCGAGACGTGACTTTTAAAGGACTATTTCATATGGATTAATTAATCATTCGTACTGTTCAATAAACGCAAACTGTCGTAGATTATTAAAGGCGCAAATCCCTCACTGCACCACAGCTGCAGCTTCAGCAAACCTCCTAATTCCTGGAGCACGAGGACTTTATGATTGTTTATGAGCGTCAAAAGTGGCTGATCTGTTCTGCAAAATATTAGACTGCGTGTCACCGCATATCATACGACTTAAATGATATAACTAAAGAAATCTCTACTGTGCTGAGAGAGAGCGCTTACTGAACAGCGTATTATCAATGACGTAAGCGCGCCCAGGCCCGAATGTAATGTGAGTGCGCGCTGTCGGGGGAGACGGGAGGGGGGACAAGCGTGCTTTGGCCTGGTTCAAGGCAACTGTACATACAGTAGTGAGTACGGCCAGTCAGTCAGACAGACAGTCAGTCGACAGCGGCCTCTGGTGGGTTTACGTGAGAAAAGCGGGCGTGAACAACACTTGTGAGAGACTTTGAGATGTAAAAAAGCACACACAGCTGCCTCTCGCGGATTCGCAAAAACAAAAACTGCAAAAATACGTACCTCCCAGGACGTATTTTGCGGTCTCCAGAAACGTCCACAGGACTACATTTTCAGAATGAGCCTGGGTTGATATTTTTACTTGTTCTAAGAATTTTTAGATATTTGGATTGGAAACGAGACAAAGCAAAGTAAGAATTGTGACAATTCGATTTCTCTACAAGATGTTTTAAATTTCGGGAGAAGCACGATCAGTTTTTGATGAGGCTAATCCATCATTGACAATCATTCTACTATCCAATCAGCTCAAGACCAAACCACTATAAATAGTCAAACACGTCATACCTCCGTTTTCTCTTGACTTTAGCATCCCTCCACCACCCCATCTCCACACTATTAAACCTGATACCTACTTAAATCTGAGGGTTCTGGAGCCGGGCTAGACACTGTGCTCGGACCCTATCTCTCTCTCCATCCTGATAAGGGGAATAACACAAGTTAGGGTGTCTTTCCGAGCTTTCAGAGCCCTCTCCCCGGACAGCACGTCAAATACGCATATTCTATTTAGTCAAATATCGGTGAGTGTGAACTTGTGAACTGAATACTGTTACAACTCCCCAGAAAAAGAGTGCTATTCAAACTATCTTGTGAAACTGTATTCATATCGCAATGTTTATCGCAGAAAAATCTAATTTGGCAATATCAGATTTTTTCCAGTATCCTGCAGCCGGAATCATTATTGACATTAATTACACAACATTACACAGATTGTTTTTTTTTCAGTAAACCAGTAGTAACTGTATTTTCTACTAAATTCTTAAGTGCCCATTATAACAATATTGGATATTCTTTACAGCAATATATTGTATTACTAGATCCTGGCACATGTCTGAACACAATTTGTTAATGATATTGTGGGTCTTACTTCTGCATGGGGCTGAGCTCCACTCGGACGATCAGCTCTGTTTTTGCTGGCATGTTTTTAAACACATCAGCTTTGAGTCTCCGGAGCATGTGAGGGCCGAGCAGGTCATGCAGTTTCTTGATCTGGTCCTCTTTAGAGATATCCGCAAACTCTTCTAGAAAACCCTCCAGATTGCTAAGGGATTGCAGAAACCAAGTGATTTAGAAGTGAAATTATTACAACATGTCTGCGTTGATATGAAGCCTACAAAACTTCAGCCACACTAAAATGGTCATATCATTGAATTAGATAACATATTACATTTTACTATGCAAATTGGGTCATTTTGTGAGTCTGTTTGAGTAAATAAGCATGCTTTTTTTGTGTTGGGTCCTACTTGAAGCGGTTGGGTGTCAGGAAGTTGAGGAGATGGAAAAGCTCTTCTAGGTTGTTCTGGAGAGGAGTTCCTGTTAGCAGCAGCTTATGGTCTATCTTGTAGTCGTTCAGTCTCCTGAAGAACTAACACACCACAACAACAGATTTCAGCTAATGAAACACACACAAAATCAATATTTCGGTCAGCTAAAATAAAGCTTCTTCACATAAAAATGTATGTAGAGCAAGGTTAGCAGGAATTTGGTTTTGTGAGACAATCACTATATACTCAAAAAATTGATTTTGCAACACAATTCTTAAGGATTTTTTGGAAAAAAATGAATTGTTTAATGTTTAATCTACTTAAATTCGTAAAAATGATTCAATTAACTTAATTTGTGTTGGGACAACATAAAGGAATTGTGTGGAACCCAGCCATTTTCACAGTGTATGCAAAGATTATCCTCAGTATAAAGAAGTCAACATTTAGGCCCAATCCCAATCCCAATTCTACCCTTAAGCCCTTCCCCTTCCCCCTACGCCTCATTTTGCATGTTCACATGAAGGGGTAGGGGTGTCCCAATTCTCTTTATCTCAAAGGCATAGGGCTAAGGGGAAGGGCTAGATAGCCCTCAAAAGAGAGATTTTTTATTAGGACCACACTCGAAACCAAGGGGTACGAAAATTTACACCAGCCACAATGGCTACATAGCTGCACCCGGAAGTCAGGAGATGCACAAATTGTGTCATTATTATGAATTTTTACGACAAACAAACATATGTTTTAATACATTCATAAGTGCGTTTGTGTTTTACCGTCATGCATTTTTTAAATAACGCTAAAATAAAAACAGCTACATTTCACGATCTATAATCCCTAATAATAACACCTGTACAGCAGTTCCACAACATTCTGACGCTCGATGACACTGGATTACCCTGTCAGAAAAGTCTAGTGGCTGGAAATGACCTTTTTACAGTGTCTGGTTTAATGTTGTTGTTTTTGTGTGTTTACATAGATGAATATGGCCAGGGTGTAAATGTACAGTACCGTTATGATCTTATTGCCACATTATATCGTTATTTATAACATGTTATCGTTGCCTTCAGTGATTTCCTGAAAATAATATAACTCATGGAATATGGAATAACTCATATGAAGAGCTCACAATGACATATGATGACGTGTGCAGGTGCTGTTGTGGTGTCCCATTTCTTGGGGGTACATTTTAAAGCCCTTCCCCTTCACAATCTGTTTGAAGGGCCAAGGGGAAGGGGTAGGGGTACAAAAATAGAATTGGGATTGGCCCTTAAAGTGGATCATCTCCCTTGATCAAATTTGTCCTAAAACTATTCAACAACACCTATTCACACCTATTTATACAATTTTAAAAACCTTTTTATCCACTTCAAGGGTTGACTACTGTAGAACATTTGGGGTTGGAAAGATTTTAATACTGAAAGTAATTACTACAATTATTCAGAAAAGACTCTTTAAATTCATTAAAAGTCACTTGAAAACAAAATGTAAGAACAATTTTGTTCATTCATTCAATTTTCATCAAAGAATCCTGACAAAATGTGTTATAGTTTTTACAAAAGAAAAAGCATTAAGAAGCACAACTCTAGTGAACATTATAACATTAAGGAATGTTTCTTCAATACCATATCCGCATTTCTGAATTGACTTAAAGTTTGTGTGACAATGAAGTCTGGAGTAAATGGCTGTTCAATATTCAATATTTACATATACATACATTCAAATAAAAAGCAGCCATATAAAATTGTAATAATTAACATTATTGCTTTACATTATGTTACTGTATTTTCAATCAAACTAAATATATACTTGACAGAAAACAAGAAAAGTGCACAAAATCAGTGTACCTTAGACTGGTTGTTTTTGAGACGGTGAGCTTCGTCCACTACAAGACAGGCCCAGTCAATGGACTTAAGAACGTTCTGGTCTATGGTCACAAGCTCATATGATGTCAGTAAAACGTGGAACTTAATAGGTGCTTCTCTCTAGAAAATAAAACAGAATGGTTACTATGTTTATTTTTACAAAACCAAATATCATAATTTAAAGCTTCTCAAACACTATGACCTTTATTGTTACTTTATTTAACAAATGTAGTTTTCCTCCTCATTCTGTCCATATGTTTATTTCATCTTTCAAATCAGCAGTAATTACTTTTTCACAAATGCATATATCCTTTCCTTCTCACCCTTAATTTGAAGGCTTTCTTTCCTCCCTTCACAGCCGTGTCATCAAAAGTGAACTCGTTTTCGCGAATGATGGCCCGGCTGTCCTTGTCTCCGGTGTAAGTAACAACATAGAAGTCAGGAGCCCACATCTCAAACTCTCTCTCCCAGTTAATGATTGTAGACAGCGGTGCGCTCACCAGGAACGGCCCCTTAGTGTGACCCTGGACAGAAAAATTGACAGAGAGATTCAGAAAGATGGACAGAGGAACACAGGATCTGAGAAAAAATTCAAAACCATTACTTGTCATTTAAAATACCCCAATTATGTTTTTTTCTGACATTATAATTTCTTGTGTGTAATGATACTAGATAATTTAACAATATGCTAAAGAGAGTTAATTCTGAAATGCCTAAAATTAGTTTTAGATTTCATTTCTGCACAAATCTGTGTAGGTTTGTGCCAAATTTGCCAATCCAGGCTCATTTGAGTTATGTGCCCAGGGCAAAATTTTTGAGAACCGAGAAATATGTACCCAGGATTACGTCTACTTGCAGTTTTCTTTTCACACATCCATTAGAAGGCGCCGCGTACATTTTTGACAATCTCAAATTTGTTACTATGGCACGTTTTTTCATACGTGTAATTTCTTGTAAGCCCACCAGACACCCCTGTGTACATTTCTGCCAATCACAATGTTCTTCTCGCACACATCCAAAGTTAAAAAGAAAAGCTATCGCAGCTGCTAGTTTTACCGGGTTTTGGACCGCCCATGGCAAGATTTAAACCCTAGTCCTCTCTGCTCGATGTCCCAAGTCTGATACCATTTGTGGTCAGCTACCGAGCAAAGCAGTTACACCGTAAAATCCGTTCACACAGAAGTAAGCAGTCACCTGTACCGCCCCATAGCTTTCACTTTACACACAAAATGCAGTCATACAGTATGTAACCCCTATGACATTTTTTAAGATTTCGCACTAAGAGATAAGTTGACATAATACTTTAGCCATATTTGGCGTGCTGTCTGGGGAGAGGTCTCTGAGCTCAGAAAGACACTCTAACTCTTGTTATTCCACATGTCAGATAAATAAAAGTGAGAGGGGTTTGATTGAGTGCAGTGTATAGAACCTTAGAACACTCCCTTCTAAGGAAATTCATTTGAAAGTGTGGAGATGGGGTGGTGGAGGGATGCTAAAGATCCAAAAAGATAACGGGGTAGGACGTACCTGATTATTTGTAGTGGTTTGTTCTGGTTCTGATTGGATAATTATATGATTGTTAGTGATGAATTAGTCTTGTCAATGATTTGCTTATGTTGCTCTCGATATTAGTTTATAAAACTACACTTCTCAGTTCTCAAAAACTTAGCCCTGGACACATTTTCCTAACAAGCTGGTGTTGAAATTGTCTTAATGGAAGCCCATACACTTGCTAAGTGGTGACGTATGAAATACTGTTTCCGGGTCCATGCCACTACCCATTTGAATTGGGAAAATATTTGTTTATGACCACTTTTTAGTCATCACACATTAAAGAGAATATCATATAAAATCATGGTGCGCACAATATCATATCATATAAAAACTCTGGACTTGCTGCATCACAAACACCAATATTTGAACCATTTATAAAAAATTAATCACTTTCTGGCCATTGGATATTAGGTATGGATATATATATTGCAATTGTGATGTTTGAAAGTATTACATTGCTTTGTAAACATTTATTATTACCATTTGTTGAGTTTCCCTATACAGTTTGATATAGCACTTGGACCCAAAAGCCTTTATGCTTTTGTGATTGCAATGGTTGCATTACATACTGTAAGCAGTAGACCAATCACAACAGACTGGGCCATCTGACCAATCAGAAAAAGTAGCCTTTTGGAAAGGAGCAGTTTAAAGAAACTGCATTATTGAATAAACTATTTCAGACACTCTACAAATAACGCTGTAATGTGTATTATAAGAAAATAATTTGCTTCTGATGCCTGGCTATTGTAGCCAAAATTCCGAAGTTCCGAAGCAAAATTCGAAACCAATAAAAAAGCATAATAGGAGTGCTTTAACATGCACTTTTGTAACCTGTCCTAATACAGACCTCTTTAAACAGTGAGTAAAGGAATACAATGGTCTGGATGGTCTTGCCAAGGCCCATTTCATCAGCCAGGATGGTGTCGGTGCCCTGAGCCCAGGAGAAGCGCAGCCAGTTCAGGCCCTCCAGCTGGTAGAGGTGCAGCGTTCCTCCTGTCTCTGTCACAAACTCCGGCTGCTCCTCATACTTGATTGTGGGCTGATGGAAGAAGTATAGTCATTATAATCAGCTCAACTACTTTTAACAGTGATGATAATAAGTAATAGTTAATTCTAATCACCATATTAGAATGGTTTCTGAAGGATCATGAGACACTGATGAATGGATTGCTAAAAATAGCTTTATACTTATGTTCAAGCATATGCTTAATCATGTTCCATCTGCTAATAACAAATAGAAAACCATTCTGACTAGGTGCTACTAGCGTTCACCAAATGGTTTGCTAGGCAGAAATGACAGCCACACACATCATTAACAGGCGTGCTTGGAGCTTCATCGTTCTCCTCTCTCCTTCTCATCTTCCT
This sequence comes from Danio tinwini, assembly GCA_903798205.1. Taxonomy (NCBI): domain Eukaryota; kingdom Metazoa; phylum Chordata; class Actinopteri; order Cypriniformes; family Danionidae; genus Danio; species Danio tinwini. The sequence continues at coordinate 5,394,669 of CAIGQZ010001108.1, forward strand.
CGGCTTCTCTGGATCTTCCTTCATCACCGCCTCCCTAAAAGACAGAACCATTGCTTATTCCATCATTCAGAATATACCGCAAAGAAAACGCAAAAAATGCATTTAATAGAGGTACAGCACAGATTTAATACATTAAATAAGAACTTGGTGTATCATCCATAATAATTACTGTTTTTAGACCTTTTCCGAAGTCAGATTTAAGCATTTTCAAGCACTTTCCAGGAGCATTTTCAAACTTTTCAAGCACTTTACAAGTGTGCCAAATTGCATATATACACACTCACCGGCCACTTTATTAGGTACACCTTACTAGTACTGGGTTGGACCCGCTTTTGCCTTCAGAACTGTCCTAATCCTTAGTAGCAAAGATTAAACAAGGTACTGGAAATATTCCTCAGAAATTTTGCTCCATATTGACATGATAGCATCACGCAGTTGCTGCCGATTTGTCGACTGCACATCCATGATGCGAACCTCCCATTCCACCACATTCCAAAAGTACTCTATTGGATTGAGATCTGGTGACTGTGGAGGCCATTTAAGTACAATGAACTAATTGAAATGTTCAAGAAACCAGTCTGAGATGATTTGCGCTTTATGACATGGCGGGTTATCCTGCTGGAAGTAGCCATCAGAAGATGGGTACACTGTGGTCATAAAGAGATGGACATGGTCAGCAACAATACTCAGGTAGGCTGTGGCGTTGACACAATGCTCAATTGGTACTAATGGGCCCAAAGTGTACCAAGAAAATATCCCCCACACCATTACACCACCACCACCAGTCTAAACCATTGATACAAGACAGGATGGATCCATGCTTTCATATTGCTGACACCAAATTCTAACCCTACCATCAGAATGTCGCAACAGAAATCAAGACTCGTCAGACCAGGCAACATTTTTCCAATTTTTATTGTCCAATTTTGGTGAGCCTGTGCGAATTGTAGCCTCAGTTTCCTGTTCTTAGCTGACATGAGTGGCACCCAGTGTGGTCTTATGCTGCTGTAGCCTATCCGCCTCAAGGTTTGATGTGTTGTGCGTTCAGAGATGCTCTTCCGCATACTTCGGTTGTAGCGAGTGGTTATTTGAGTTACTGTTGCCTTTCTATAAGCTCGACCCAGTCTAGCCATTCTCCTCTGACCTCTGGCATGAACAAGACATTTGCGCCCACAGAACTGCAACTCACTGGATATTTTCATTTTTCGGACCATTCTCTATAAAACCCTAGAGATGGTTGTGCGTGAAAATCCCAGTAGATCAGCAGTTTCTGAAATACTCAGACCAGCCCGTCTGGCACCAACAATTCACACCACGTTCAAAGTCACTTAAATCACCTTTCTTCACCATTCTGAACTGCAGCTTGACCATGTCTATATGCCTAAATGCATTGAGTTGCTGCCATGTGATTGGCTGATTAGAACATTGCGTTAATGAGCAGTTGGTTAGGTGTACCTAATAAAGTGGCTGGGGAGTGTATATACTTTATATATACTTCCTCACATTATATCAGGTGCTATTTGTTCTAGTATGCTAAGTAATGTGTGCCACAAGCACAACATTGGATTAGCGTCACTTACTCTCTTAAATGTAAATTACTCATATATTAAAGATGTCACATTTCATTTTTAATTTATATTTATTTTAAGTTCATGCATTGTTCCCTCATGAACTGTTGCACAGATAAAAAAGGCAGGCAGATCACGCTACAGGCAAGTGCACAGTTTTTGTTTTATGTTAATACATTTTATTTTTATTATTTTATTTGCAAACTTGATTTCCTTTTTAGTAAGACAATTTCCTAAAAGCAACACAATTACATTTTCAAGCAGTTTTGCGTACTTTATCCAAAATCTAAGCACTTTTCAAATCTTTAAAAACACTACATTAAAATACAAGGATATTTTCAATGATTTCCAGCACCCTTTTGACTCTTAATGTCTCTTTTTTTGGAATAAACTGCAGAAATAAGTACAGACTTGCAAAACATGATTAAATGGCATGATTTTAATTGGTGGTGGTTTCTATTATCTTAGAAATGAAACTCCTGTGACAGTATGTGACTGCACCTGTGTCTCCAGTACGCCGTTTTGTGTAGAGCAAACTCAGGGATGTCCAGCTCATCTCTCTCCCAGGTGCACTGGTCATAGGTCAGGTCTCTCCATTTAACCAGATAGTGGTAGTTGCCCTTCTTATCCACACTGCACACACACACACACACACACACACACACACACACACACACACACACACACACACAAACATGTTGAATTCTCATGATTTATATGATTAGACATACTGATTTTTACAGTACAGACTTACATGTCCCCTTACCCTAAACCCAACCCTCATAGAAAACATGCTGTGGTTTTACATTTTTACATTTACATTTATAAGATGTTTTCCTCATAGGGACCAAAAATGTCCACACAAGGTTAAAATTGTTTATATTAGTATATTAGTATACTTGTAGGGACATTTAGGCTCCATATTGTGATAAATACCAAAACTAAACACATTTTAATTGTCTGAAAGTGCAAGTACTGTATTTTCCGACATATAAAGCATGCTTTTTTATCATCTGAACCATGGTGTGATTTATGTAATGCAATTACTATTAAGAATGAAAATCACACACTTGGATTGATGCTACATGACATAGACAAATGAGAGCGTGTGTATAGTGAAAATGAACAAAAATGACCCACAAATTCAAGATATACAACAAAAAAAAGGCTGTCGTCATTGTAGCCGGATATACAGTAAGTGAAGTCTACATTTAAGGCATTACATTTAAATTTGCACATGAATCAGCATCTTTCCATGTTTTTTGCAGCACTGAGCATTGTAACCAATCATACATCTCTGTTCAGATTATAAAAAAAGTTGTATCAGATGCGTTAGATCGAACATACTTAGTGAAAAATCCTGTTAACACATTCTTTCATTGTCATACAAAACAAATTAATGAAATGATATGAGATTCGAAACAGCTCCAGTCATTATTATAAGACTTTTTTTTTTGCATCATTTACATAAGACTACATTAATATACTGCCATGTTTTCTATGCCACTTACTGTTTCAACAAACACCAAAGCCATTCAGAAAAACGAACTGCATTTCCAGCTGAAACTCACATAATGGATGATTTCTAATTACACCCAGTGGTTTGCAGTTAGGTTCAATTTGACATTGTCTTGTAAACACTTTACAAAAAAAGTATCCAAAGTATTCATTTTCCATAAGCCTTGTTTTTAAGGCCTATTTAAATGTATTTATTCCCCTTAGTTTATAGGCCACTCAGTCATATAGTGAAAACCCTGGAGTATTACTGGGGGTTATTACAAGACTTTTGAATGACGTTTGTATAGATTTATAAAAAAAAGTTATATTGTAATGTATGTCAATGAAGGGTAAAAAGTGAAATGAGAGTTTGCATGTGCAGATCTGCGCGGGACTGAACTTTTAATCCCGCTTCCGCCAGGTTTTATACCGCACTCGACTGCTCCCGCCGTATATATTCAGTCTTTGTTTACCCACTGCCCGACCCGCCCGGTTTTCTACCCGACCATTCCTGCAAAATTTTGATCTGGTTTTCAAAATCTCCTGTTAAAATTGGGCAGTACCAAAAAAGAAAGATAACAGATAAAAGTGTAGGTTGTGCAAGGATTGTAGGCTAAATGTCAGTTTAGTTTGCCCTATTGTGATGAGACATGAGTGCTGCGTGGCGTGCGGTGAGGTTTGTGGCTGGTGAGGCACTGACTCTTTCAAAGTCAGATTTACAAACATAACCACTTAATATATTTGACAACTATTGACTGTGTTTCATATAACACCAGCATTATTTCTATACACGTAGCAAATACATAATGGGCCACGGAAGATATGTATAGCGATTAAATAGGCTTACAAAAAAACACCCAGCTGGATGTTACAGAGTCCAGTCTAACCACGGCGGATGCGCGCTCTCTTTCTTATTTACACACACACACACGCACACAGAGCACCACGGCGGATGCGCGCACTCTCGCATTCACATTTCACATTTAGGTGCTTTATTGGCATGACAAATAACTGTACATTCGTATCGCCAAACCAGGGCAGTAGTACAAAGCATTAGTGCTCTCTCTCATTCTCTCTCTTAACACACACACACACACAGCAATCTGGCGGATGCGCGTGCTCTCGCTCCCTCTCTGGAGCGCACACTCTTTTTTTTCGGGAAGGCTATATTGTTATACCGCCCGCTCTTGTTCAAATAACACCAGAATTCCTGACCGCTACTACGTTTTATTTGGAAATTTATTCCCGCGCCGCAAGAAAACTGGTCAGGGAGTGCAGACCTCTGCTTGCATGTCACTTAAAGCTTGAATGATCAGGATCAGCCAATCATGATGAGAAGAAATGTATTGTTTAGAGCATCTCTGCAGCTCTTTTTCCATTATTTCTTTATTAAATTCTAAAATAGGTGGCACAGTGGCTCAGCACTGTTGCCTCACAGCAAGAAGGTCGCTGGTTCGAGTCCTGGCTGGGCCAGTTGGCATTTCTGTGTAGAGTTTGCACCCCCGTGTTTATGTGGGTTTCCACAGTGCTCCGGTTTCCCCCACAGTCCAAAGACAAGCGCTATAGGTAAATTGAATGAACTAATGTGGCGTTAGTGTATGAGTGTGTGAATGTGAGTGTATGTGTATTTCCCAGTACTGGGTTGCAGCTGGAAGGGCATCCACTTAGTAAAACATATGATGGAATAGTTGGCAGTTCATTCCACTGTGGGAACCCCCAGATAAATAAGGGACTAAGCCGAAGGAAAATGAATGAATGAATTGTAAAACGTATACACCAATGCTTCTTATGCCTACTTATTTTTTCCTGTTAAAACACAATTAAAATAGAAACACACACACACACACCTGTGATTAATTATCCTGTGCACCATCATCCACTCTGGCTTAATGCCGTAACGATAGTACTTCTCCTCTAGAATGGCATATTGGGGGTCTTTAGCTCTCCGCTTCTCACTCTTTCCAGAATCCTCTTCTCCCCCAGAACCGTAGTCAAGACTGGGTGGCTCATCCATGTCCGTTTTCCTCTGATAGTTACGGAACATCACCGAGTGGAAGATCTCAAGCTGAGGAAGGACAGAGGGATGAGAGAAAAGTCTGCACATGCTGTAAGAGATACGTCTGTCTCACTGGTGTCTTACTCTCGCACCTGTAGCTCAGTAATCCAGGTGCAGTGCCAGTAGGACTGTGCTGTCAGCTTCACAAAGAACTCTCTCTCAGGACGACCCTTCATGGGTGGAGGGGGCGGGGCATCAGGGGGTGCGTCTGGAGGAGGAGGAACAGGAACTGGGGCTGGAGGTTCACCCCATCGCCAATGCAGGATTTTTTGCACTCGTCCTTTGATTGGTGGACACTGAAAAACAGACAGCAGAACTTGCAGACTGCATTTTTACTCTATTTCAAATATGTCTCTAAGGTCAATCTTAGTCTCCCTAAGATTTTTTTTTAATTGTCTACAGAACAAACCACTGCAGTCCAATGACTTGCAGTGGTTTGTTCTGTAGATAATTTTAAAAAAATCTTAGGGAGGCTAAGATTGACCTTAGCAGTTTTTACATTTTATAAAATTATTTATTTTAGCTAAAGTAAAAGAAATAAGTTTCTCCAGAATAAAATATAATAGGGAATACTGTGACATGTTCCCTTGCTCTGTTAAACTTCACTTGGGAAATATTTGAAAAAGAATAACATTTTCACAGGGCTGAAATAGTTGTCTTCAATTATATATTGTCACCTTGGAATTATAAGGTTCTATCTGCGTTCTATATGATTTTGAGATATTGAGCTTCAAAGTTTTTGCATTCCATAGCAAACAATATGTGTGTAACATTTGTTTTTTAAAATAAAACGTCTTAAAATGTAAACAACCTCTTAAAATGTAAAAAAAAAAAACATCTCATAATGTAAATGTCAATAGTTATCAAAGTTGTCATTTAATAAAAATGTCAATAACTCAATTTTGACAAAAATGTCAGATAGAACCTTATAGTTCTAAGGTGACGATATGTTAAATGACATTTTTCTCATACAGCTTTAAAACTATTGTTAATTTTATAAATTCAATTATAAAATTATATTCAATTATATTTAATTATAAAACTCAATGTACTGTAGCTAACTCAATGGCACAACATGTGACATTCCACATTGTCCCTGTACAAATAAATAAAATAAATTACTACATTGTAGGTAAAAAACAGTATGTCAGCTGAAAAGTACGTATGTCCAAATTCATAGTAGGCTAAATTGTTAGGTGTCAGTCAAGATTCATTGGTGAAACCACATAATTATTTCACTAAACCTTGCATTTTAATTTGAAATACTGAAATAGTTTCTATTATCCTGGCTTAAAACGCAAGGTTTTCATAAGACTTAAGTTAAACAACAAACTGCATAAAAGACACTGCCAGCAAAACATCAAACACAAAACTTTAAAGACAAAAATAATTACAGTTACATCGCAGAGTGAGGGGCCGTTTAAACATAATGTTTTTTCTCTTCAATGCACTACTTTTCTATTGTTTTTCAATGTAAACACGCGCTTGAAAGACGTGTTTGTCATTACGCTCATTTCTCATGCCTTTAGAAGCGCCGCACACATATGCTCCACGTTTTTTAGATGTCGTGTGAAGTTAAAATATCTTCAACTTTCACATGCAGTGAGCTCATCACTGTCAGTTCCACAGCAATGGACAAATCTGAAGACCTCGGAGCAACTGCGGACCTCGGAGGCAGGGCAACCGTTGCAAGCATCTGTTTACAGGTGCTCTATAGTTGTGTCTGGATACCCTTGTGCTTTATGCTGTGCTGTCATTCATTCATTCATTTTCTTTTCGGCTTAGTCCCTTTATTTAATTTTTTTTTTACATGACAGAGCCCTCATGAATGTGTTCAGGATAATTTGCAGAGGCTTTGGATTAAAGGTAATAATAAGTAACTGTTTTGCTTTAGAAAACTGGTGAGAAGCAATGAGCATTAATTTTGTGTTGTCTGTATGTGTTTTCCATCAGAAGCCACTGACTTGCCTTGTATAAATTACCAAAGGACCATATTTTCAGCTAAAATCATTCGACTGAAGAACAAGTCAGCTACATCTCGAGTGGACTGTGAGAAGAGAAACAGCTTTATAGTGGCAGATCATTACTCACAGTGCAGCGTGGACAGAGCCATTCTCCATTGGGGATTTCGGGCAGTGGAGGATTCAGACAGTGAATGTGATAGGATGACGGACAGGAGTCACAACACAACAGCTCTCCTCCGTCTTTACACACTCGACAGAACTCCATGTGGTCATCCTCCTCTTCCTCTCCACCAAGCCCTGGCTCCACATCCCGCACATCGTCACACTCCTCTTCAAAGTCCTCAAAGTCTTCTTCTTTTGCTTCCCACTGGATTCCCTCTTTCTCCTGAAAATACACACTGTCATTATAAACAGAACAGTTCAACATGAAGATCCTAAAAAAAGATGACCTGCTTTTTGATGACCTCCTCATATAAAAAAGTGGGGAAAGCTTTATCTTTCGGTTTAAAATGCCCCATATCTGCTTTTTGAGGGCAGTTTCTTTTTTTAATTCAATGTTTGTGTTTTATTTTGTAATTTAAACAGCTTAATATTGTCATTTTATTTGATCTATGATGTGTGAGGGGTCCGCCATATCAGCTTGCTCTGCAGTAGAGAGATTAGAGCTGCTGGGTTTACAATATGTTAATTCATCAACTCCTCCCAAAATACATGCAAGTGATTGTTTAACCGAAAGAGGAGTAGAGAAAACATTCTAGTAACCCAAACTATATGAATATGATCTAATTATTAAACCAAAAATTGTAGGTGCGTCCCAAATCGCATACTTATGCACTATTCTATGCCATTTTGTAGTATAAATAGTGTAAGTAGTGCATTCACACTGAAAACTCTAAAAAATAATAAGTGCACTTTAATTACCAGGATGATGCACTTATTCAACCGGTAAAATGAAGTGTGGAATGATGGACACTTCACGCACTCAACGACCGCAGCTTAGCTCACGTAGCAGAAGGGGCGGAGCTATCGGGCGCACATGTTGGATGACTTTATTTGTTTTGGATTGTGAAAGCAAAATTCTCCTACAAGGCTGATTAAAGCGCCTCCCGATGGTGAATGCGGTTATACTCGTGGCAGGTATTATTTGGTACTTTGGTCAATTATTTCGCTAATATGGCAACCGTCAAATGTCATCAGGGAAAGGGTTTAAAATTCCGCTGAGTAAAAAAAATTTGTGTTCGATTTGGGACAACACTACATACATATATAGTATATGTATGTAATGTCGTCGCAAATCAAACACAAATTTTTACACACTGTTGAGTGTGTAAGTGCATAAGTACATAAGTACAAGTGCATTGTGCATAGTGTGCCATTTGGGACGCAGATGTTATGTTTTGCTAGTACTTGTGTTTCAAAATGTCTGAAACCTAAAATAAACAAAAACACTGATAAATTTGTGATTTATGGCAAGCACCATGCACATCTTTCTCTCGCTCAGTGTGAGCCATCATGAGAAAGTAGATTTGTATTTAGCAGCTGATGTACTGAAAGTTCTAATCACACCAGTGTAGTCGCATGCTCCAGGGACCAGCCAAGAAGGTCACACCTGTGTGATTGTACGCATCAAGGGGTTATTTTTTTCATAATATACATTGCAAAATCACCTCTTTTCACACAGTGACTATAATAGTTTATTCAAAAATCCATTCTCTCTACAAATCCTCCTTTCAGAGAGCCTATTTTAATATTTTGGTTGCTTAGATGGCAAAGTTTGCTGTGATTGGTCTATCGCTTGCAGCATGTTATAAACCAAATTAACATTGCCATATCTACATTTCATAGCAGGGACACTTCTATACACATTGATACAAACAGTAATTATAGCATCAGTTTTACTGTTACTGTATCCTTAAAAATCCTTTATGAAGTGCATGCAAAGTGGATTTCACAGAACAGAAAACAGTGTCTATTGACACGCTAAAAACCAAACTCCTCCAAGACTCAGTTATACTACAGTGTTTGGCTGATGCTGTTTATGGATAGTTGATAAGGGATTGATAAGGAAGTTGACAAACGATTATAATAACCATTACATAAAAGGTGATATCCACAAAACATAATTTTTTAAATCAATCTGTGAATCTGAAGGTTTGGGTGAAAGTGACTCACGCAGTGAGGGCAGCTCCACTTGCCCTCAGGTGCTTTCTCCAGCTCAGGTTCAAGGCACACCAGGTGATACGCTCTGGGACAGGTATCACACAGAATGATCTCTCCTCCCTGCTGACACACCTCGCAGTAATCCTGATGGTCAGTCTCATAGCCATCGCCATCCTCGTCACCCAGCGCTGAGACAGAAAGATATGGAGAGAGATACAAAATTAACTTAACCCCATGTCTACTACTAAGCATGTCTACTACTGTTTTAACCATTGAAAACATTCAAACCACCAAAGGTAATTATTATCTTTCTAAATTCTCTGGCAATGAACAAAAACTTCTATCACATCAATCATTTTTGCATTTGACGTGAAAGAGAATTTAGTTTAATACACTTTGTGTCTGTGCACTCAAAAACCCATATATCAGGAGTTTAGACTGACCTGCAGTGATAATAGGAACAAACTATTTCTCACCCTTTTTCTTCTTCTTGGCGGGGCGGCCTCTTTTGTTCTTTTTGACCCGTCCTGAGCTGTCAGAGCGGACTGAAGAACTGTGAACACTGGAGTTCTCCTGCTCAGAGTCGTCCTCGTCCACCTCCTCACTCTGCATTTCAACCATTCGCACACACGATCAAACACAACTACTGCACACAACACACAATAATGTGCAAGTGAGTAACACACAAACACTCACTGAACTGCTCTTCTTCCTCTTGTTACCAATCACTCCCAGTTTAATGCGCAGGGGAGCCATTTTCTTGGGTTTGGGCTTCTTCTTGTCGGAGACACGAGGGCTCTTACTTCGTTTCTTGTAGCCAGGGCCTGTCAGTTAACAATAAATGGTCAATGCTAGTATTCTAAGATTAGAATTCTGTCTAGATGAATAAAGATAAACATAAATCTAGATGCTAAATAAGGTGTCAGAACATTATAAAATACACTGTGTAAAATGGATATAAAAATACTTTGAAAAGTGGCTTAAAATGACATTTAACGATGTTATTGATTGCCACTCGTTTTGAGATTCTGGGCTATTATGTTTACATATTTTGTCTTCATTTAAATTAGTGAAAAGTAAATGTTAAAAAAAAGTGGACACTTTTTCTTCCTTTAAAGATATATATATATACAGTTGAAGTCACAATTATTGGCCCCCCTAAATTATTAGCCTCCCTATTTATTTATTTTTTCCCCCAATTTCTGTTAAACGGAGAGAAGATTTTTTTAAAACATTTCTAAACATAATAGTTTTAATAACTCATTTCTAATAACTAATTTATTTTATCTTTGCCATGATGACAGTAAATAATATTTTACTAGATATTTTTCAACACTTCTATACAGCTTACAGTGACATTTAAAGGCGTAACTAGGTTAATTAGGTTAACTAGGCAGGTTAGGGTAGTTAGGCAAGTTATTGTATAATAATGGTTTGTTCTGTAGACTATCGAAAAAAAATTGCTTAAAGGGGCTAATAATTTTGACTTTAAAATGGTGTTTAAAAAATATAAAACTGCTTTTATTCTAGCCGAAATAAAACAAATAAGACTTTCTCCAGAAGAACAAAATATTATCAGAGATCCTGTGAAAATTTCCTAAATTTGTTAAACATCATTTGGGAAATATTCAAAAAATAAAATAAAAGGGAGGCTAATAATTCTGACTTCAACTATATAAATAGTATTTACAATATTTGTTTCAAATATATATATACAATATTTTGCCTGTATGTGTTTTTTTTTTATTACAGTTCAAAAGCCAGAAACCTTTGACTTGAATTTGAATAACCAAATACAACAGTTTGAGCTAAATATCTTGTTCATTGTCTTGGATGGCCTGAAAGTAATTAATTTAATAGCAAGTTTTCATTTTTGGCTGAACAATCCCTTAAATGTACTGTGATCAACTGAGTAAAGCATGATGACATTCACTAGTTAATTTTTCTAATTGATTTATAGTTTCTAAAAAATATACCAGCAATTCAATTCTCTAGATTCAGTTGCTTTGTATTTATATATAATAAAGCGACCCATACATCTGGCCACCTGTTACCTTTGCCCTCTTTGGTCTTGGCCTTGCGTAGTGGAGGTGGTTGAGGTGGAGGTTCGGGCGAGGCTGTTGCTGCGGAGACCTGCTCGGCAACGGCTGCTGCAGCAGCGGCGGCAGCTGCAGCGACGGCTGCTGCCGAACCCTTAAATGGATTATTGGAGCTGAACTCCCGCCATTTGGCCCCAAGAATGGTCATCATCTTGGACATGGGGATTTTAGGGTTCTTCTTAGCAATCATGGGCCTGCAGAAAATAATATGTTTACATACATCTAAAACACACAAGCTTTTTTTTCTATCAACACTTTACCAATTTGGGTCTGTAGATTTGAATTACAATACATATTCATAAAGGCTATTTTCTCAAAATCCATTTTTTCTCAAGCCACTTCACCACTTCGGCAGGACTTACATACAAACCAAACTTTACTGTTTCATTCATATCTATATTTTAAGGATTAAACCGGGGAGTATGTTCATTTATACATAATTTGCTTTGCTTATTTATAAAAAAAAATTCTGGCTGTATGCAGTATTATCTAAATTATGCAATGATAAAAAGAAATTCCCAAAATTCTCTCTATAAAACTTTTTGACACTAGTAAGTAAAACAATTAACCTGACTTTGTCAAAAGTTGATTTTTGTGTCACAAATGTACAGTATGCAAAGTAGACCATATTTAATAAAATATTGTCTCATATACATATTTACCTAACAACTGAGAAATTTTTAACACAAAAATGTTTGTAGTTCTTCATGTAATAAATCAACTTGGGAAATATTGAGATATTATTGTCATAAATATGATGCAAAGGAATAACAATGTGTCAAACTTCTAGTGAAAGTCAGTACCTGAGGAACTGGCTGAAGGCTTTGTAGTTGGTTAACGTGCGGTAATCTTCTTCTGTGAACGTGTGATCAACATCTTCGAGTCCCCACTCTTTGGCCAGCTGGGCTGACGTTTTCATCTCTACCGGCTGAAAGAGAGAGACTCTGTCACTTGACTGTCACAGTGTGGATGGGTATTAAGTATCTGGAAACATCTGTGCCCTGGATCAGTAATTATGTGTGTGGTATATGATTGCAGACAAAAAGCAGCTACAGCAGAAGCCCCATGTTATGCACTCAACAATCTTTCATGATTCCTGAATGCAAGCGCAAGGAGAACCTCTGATCGTGTGTCTGCATATGTGTTTCTGAATGTGTGAAGATTTGACAGCAAACACATTACATGAAGACTAAGTTCAGGTATATAAATAGTACTAACACCAGCCCTGCAGAAAACACCTCATTTATTCTGATTCTAACAGCTATTGACTTGAGGGTACGTTTAAATCACACTGAGTACGTTTACATAGACACCAATAATCCAAATAATTTAAATGTGATTAAGACCATACTCTGATTAAGTGTCTACCATGTAAACAGCGATTTTTGACTAATTTAATCCAACTAAAGTCATAATCAAACTAAACAGAGATCGAATTAAGACAGGTGGAGAATGTCGATTTTAGTTGCATTATTGAAGTGCAGCACAGACGTGCAAACACCTTTTTTCTCTCATTTAGCGTGCGGCCTCAAATTCTATTAAAACAACACTCTTCTGCCAATCCCTAATTAATACTTGCATCCAGGCACGTGCACACATAGGGCTCAAATTGTGCAGTGTTTTGAGTCTGGGATATAAAGTGCCCTTCCAAAATGAACGCAAGTGCCCCTCCTATTCCCTCACTCTTCAGTTCGCGATCCACCCCCCCTCCACCTCGCTCTTCAGTCCATGATCAACCCCTTCCACCCACCCCCACCCACCCCGCTCTTCAGTTCAAGATCAAACACCACCACCTGCGATCCACCACACCCCCCCCCCCTTCAGTTTACGATCCACCCTACTCTCTCTCTCTCTCTCTCTCACACACACACACACACACACACACACACTCTTTGGGCATTTGACCCGTTGGCATGTAAATTTCCCTCTCCTCTCGGCTGTTAAAGCAATACTTGTGGATCCAGACACAAGCGTGCCTGTGGTGCAAGTTTATTGTATTGTACTTATTTTATTACGGATTACCTGATAACCGCGTATTATGCGCATATAGACTGACCTGCGGCTGTTTTTCCCGCGTCACTCATGGGGCGCTTTCGTTTCTAATCGAAGCCCTTTCTGTTGAGCGGGTGAAGACAATGACCAATCATAGGGGTGTAAGAACTTGCCAGCGCTCAAAAAGCAAGTGGGATAATATTTATTTACATTAGTTTATTTGTTATGAATGCTTGTGCTGTCTTCTGTGCATGTGTTGGAGTTTTGTCATTCACAAAGAGTGTTCTTTTTTTGAGCAGGTAAAATTAAAGGTACAGTTCATATATCTTACTGCTTGTATATAAGGACAAAATTGTATTACAAGTAATATATAAATATAAACATATTTATAGATTTTAATAAAAAAAAATTCTTGTGTTGTAAAGAAAAAAATATAATTATGTATGGAAAGCATCGTCAATGCACCGTGATGCACCGAGATATCGAATTGAACCAAAGCGATGGCATGATAATCGTAACCGAACCGTGAGACCAGTGTAGGTTCACACCCCTAGAAGAGACCCCCCCCATGATTGTAAAGCGCTTTGGGTGTATGTCCATACACAATAAACGCACTATATAAATACCCATTACATTACATTCAAAAAGCAACTCATGTAAACACCTTAATCAGATTAAGGCAAATGATTTAATTACTGATGTCCATGTAAACGTAGTCAGGGTTTTTGATTAGAAACAAAAGGTTTTATGGGTTTTGTCCATTTATGTACGTGACAGCAAAGTTTTGAGGGACCTGAAGGCAATTTTGACCCATAAAGTGTGACGTATTTTCTGGAAAATATGTTAAACATAATACTAGTTGATATTTGTGTTTTATAAGAAGTCAGTGTTAAGATGGTTACAGTGTTTTGCTATGTGCGCTTGAACTCTGTTGAGGTTCTCTCTGTACAAACGTAAAATATTACATATGTAATAAAGGTGCCATAGAGTGCACTCAAGAAAAATCACAGTAAGAATTGAGTGATATGACAAGATAAGCCTGTATTAAACTCTTAAATTAAACACTTTACATGTGTTTGTTGTAAATTTACACTGTAAATTTCACAATATACATGTTAAAATAACAAACGATACATTTAAACAGACATTGTGCATATCTTTGGAGCGGTGCTAAATAAATTTAAAATCAGTCTATCCAGCATTTTGCATTCTGATGAGCTGTGAACACCCGGCTTCAAACACCCTTTTTTCCTGCTTAAAAACAAAAACGCTCTTTTTTTAGTCTCTCTGCCTTTCCCATTTTCAAAATCGGAGTCCCGCATACATATTAGGTTTAATACAAACATAGAAAATTAAAAAATAAGGAAAATAACTATCATTGTTGTAATGTCAAAAGGAAATGTTGTGGTCAAATAAACGGTTGGGGAGTGCATATTAATCCTGTGTGGATCATCAGAGTTGGTGTTGTGTTCTGATTGGCTTGGTTTTCACTGGGATTTTACACACACATGATTAATATGAAAGCAAGGAAACAATGATGTTTGTGGCTCACAGTATGTCATAATAACTCTTATTATTCAGTTATGCCAGGTATATTCAGGTATATTTCATGCTATGGCACCTTTAATTCTACCTGAATTAAAGTATATTTGCAACTAGACACATTTTTTACTCATAAAATTTTACAAAAAAAATCATGCAATTTCTACACCACTTGAGCCAAGTAAGAATGTTAACATTTTTAAATCGGTTTTCTTTCTCAGAATTGAGTAAACTAATTCAATTTTACACTTTACAATGGGCTGATTGTGTTTGATTTAAACACTGAAAATCGTTAGGAGGACACAACCTACAAGAGAAAAGAAGACTTGAAAATAAAACGCAACATGCAAAAAGATGGATAACCTTTGTGGTCTCTTCATGCGTGCTGTCTTCATCCTCTTTTTTCTTTTTCTTGGTTTTCTTCTCTTTTTTGTCCTTGTGTTTCTTCTTCTTTTTCTTCTCCCCTCCGTAATCACTGGCAGCACTGTCAGAGTTCATGGCATAGTCCGGCTCTGAGTCTCTCTCTATGTCACTCTCCTGAAAAAGAGAGAAACAAAATACGATCAATCTTGAGGCCAAATGATTAGGGCTGCCAATAAATTGTGTTCATTCTTTTATATCATAATTAATTAATATGTATATAAATGTGATAATAGATTAGAACAATTAGTCACTTTTAAATGCTTCTCTCATTCACAACTTGAAATTCTGTCATTCAAGGTGCCCTTTTCAGTGCCCTTTTATTTATAAATAAGTATTGAACATGTCACTATTTTTCCCAGAAAACATATTTCTAAAGGTGCCGTTGACTTAAAATTTTCCCCGGATGTTGGTAACAACCAAAGAAATACATATATACAAAGAAAACAAATCTAATTAGTTTATGAATTAAGTTATGTGTAATAAAATGAAATGACACAGGGAAAAAGTATTGAACACATGAAGAAAGGGAGGTGTAGAAAGGCAGTGAAAGCCCAGACAGCAGCTGAAATCGCTCAGTAGTTATTCAGCTACCCTCTGACCTTCGTCAGTGTAAATTAATATCTGCTGCTTCAGTGCAACATCTGCATTAACAAGGTGATGAAGATGAAACAAGGGTGGACATTGATCCAAAACCAACCCAGGCTCATTCTGATTATGTACCCCTATATACATTTCTGAAGAGAGCAAAACACATCCCAGGAGCTACTTTTTTTTGCAGTTTTTGTTTTCGCGAATCCACTAGAGGCTGCTGTGTACGCTTTTCAGATCTCAAATTTCTCTTGCGAGTGCCATTTGCACCTGCTGTTTTCATGTAAATCCACCAGAGGCCAATGTCGACTGACTGACTTACTGACTGACCAACTTACCAACCCCCCCACCTTTCTCCTTCCCTAAACCCAACCAATAGTGTTTTAAGATTGACCCGCCTTCCCCCTTCCCTAAACCCAACTCCTGTGTTTTAAAAAACAATCCAGACAAAGAAAAGCCCCCTGATTTTTACCATGTTTTCTGATTTTACCACATTCTCCCTTTTATTTACTTTATTTATTTACTTAATTTTTTGCCTTTTGCTTTTGTTTTATCTGCTTTCTGGAACCGTTCTACA
The DNA here is from genome assembly GCA_903798205.1 of Danio tinwini. Taxonomy (NCBI): domain Eukaryota; kingdom Metazoa; phylum Chordata; class Actinopteri; order Cypriniformes; family Danionidae; genus Danio; species Danio tinwini. The sequence continues at coordinate 5,411,135 of CAIGQZ010001108.1, forward strand.
CTGGTCTCGAACCCCGTTGTCACAGTCAACTACACTCTGGGTCTACCGTGTTGAGCTACCGGACAAACAGAGAAAAAGCCCCCCATACGAAGGTAATCGGTCAGCAGGTAAGTGACAAAAGGAACGGCGTCATACTGCCCCGTAGCGTTGGCTTTAAAAATAAAATGCAGCCATACGTACGTCTGGCTACAAAATTTGCGATCTCTAGAAATGTACTGTATATAGGGCTATGTTTTCAGAATGAGCTTATGTTGTCCAAAACATATCACAGAACACAGAAACTCTCAAATGCTTTCAGAGAAAGAAAAACTAGCTGTAGAATGGCCCAGACAATCACCTGACTTGAATCCAATAGAAAATACTAATTAAAGATCAGATTTGATAGACGAGACCCACAGAACCATCAAGATGTTTACACTCTGTTGAAGTCTGTGAAAAAAAATCACACCTGAGCAATTCATGCAACTTCATTCTCCATATTAGAGGATTCTTTAAGCTGCAAGCACCAAAAAGGTATTTTATATAAAGTATTAAGTTCAGTACTTTCTCCTTGTGTGATTTCCTTGTTATTACGCATAACTCATTTTTCAAATTTTTTAGTTTTTTTACATTTTTATGTTTGTATTGTTTTGGGTTTTTCCCAAAATCTGGTTCAATTCCATGTCAACAACTCCTTTAGACATATTACCCTCAGGAAAAAACACAATTTGTTCAATACTTATTTTCCCTGCTGTATTTACATATAATATAAATAAATATTTGCAGATAATTAGGGTTAATTAATCAGCATGCCATTTCATCTGCAGTTTAATAAAAACACATTTGGTGGATTGTAAATTATTAATGAATTGAAAGTTTAATGAAAACCCCATTTAAATCAAGACAGAAGAACAATATAAGCCACATACAATTTTTTTGCGCTTGCGTGCTTTGGCGATCTTTCCCTCCTTCTCCTTGTCTTTCTTCTTCGTCTCTTTCTTTTTCTTAGGGCCTCGTTTCTTTTTCCCCAGGTTGTCCCGATCCGATGTCTCGCCAATGTCGTCTCCATCATCTGAGAGAGAGAGATGCAGGGAAATGAGCGAACACGGGAGAACTGATGAAACCAGAGTGACCATGATTCTCGGCGAGCCCTCCGAGGTATCCTTCAAATCATTTCCCACTTCAATTATTGAACAACACGAGCGGCGCAGAGACCGAGGCTGTCGCGCAGGAAATATAAGCCATTCCACTTCTGACTCCTAACTAAGCTGTAGGACTTAATGAATTAATCTCGTAAACATGATTATCTACGTGACCTAATTATGACAACGGGCTCTCATGGAAAGCTATTTACGGAGAGAATTTTAAGACGATGATAAATATTGTATGCAGCACTCCATAAGACGAGCATTTCAGGTCATGGTGGGAGCAGAAGGAATTACTTCAAGTCAAATATTTAAGGATTAAAATTAGGTGACTCATATTTCCTCCTTTAAACTTAAATCTGATGTGCTCGATGGGTTTATATATGGTATATATTTAAAATAAGGCAGAATTTAAGGCCAAATTATTAGCCCTTGTGTGAAATTTTATTCTTTTTCCGATATTTTCCTAGTGCTGTTTAACAAAGAGAAGATTTTCAACATATTTTTAATATAAACATAAGTTCATTCATTCATTCATTTTCCTTAGTCCGCCAACTTATCCAGCATATGTTTTACACAGCGGATTCCCTTTCAGCTGCAACCCACTACTGAGAAACATCCATACACCCTTACATGTACACACATACACTACAGCCAATTTAATTTATTCAATTCACCTATAGCTAGGCCCACATGGAATCTGCTCGCGCTGAATTTTTAGTCCATCATTGAGTCTATGTATTTATTTGTGTAAATTTATATTTATTCAGTTTTCAAATTCATTTCAATAATATTATTGTGATATAATAATATTAAAATGCTGATATGATTTATTTATTATACAGTTTAAATATTTTCTGCCTTTTAGTAGATATATTATATGGGAGACTTGCTTTGTTTACCAAATAAGTGGATCTAATTGGATTTGCATTGTAAACATTAAACAAAAATTAGTAAATGCCAACTGACCCAGCCAGGACTCGAACCAGCCCTTGAACATACGTTTTCTTGACTAATTTCTTATGTTTTTGCCATGATGACAGTCAATTTTTTACTAGATATTTTGCAAGATACTAGTATTCAGTTCAATGTACTGTTAACTAGGTTAATTAGGCAAGTTATGGTAATTAGGCAAGTCATTGGACAACAGTGGTTTGTTCTGTAGACAATTTAGAAATATATTTCCTCAGGGTGCTAATAATATTGACCTATTTTCTTTTAAACATGTAAAAACTGATTCTATTCCAGCCAAACTGAAAGAAATATCATTTTCTGCAGAATAAAATATGCTGAAAAAAATTGCTCTGTTGAACATCTGTGAAAAAAGAATTAAAGTATAAGAGGAGGGCTAATAATTTTGCCTTAAGATGTATGTGTGTTGGGTGGCACGTAGGAATGCAACGATTAACCGATTTTACTATTAACAGCGCTTTTAATTCGTCATGGTTAATTAATCGTAAAGACTTCTCAACAGCGCGTTTCTGTTTCACGGAATGAAACTGCTGAAACTAAACAAAGTTATTCCAACTGTGCTCATAAACTGAGGCTAATATGCACACACACTGGATCAACTATGGCTGAAACACCTAGCAGCAGCGGGCTGTTCACACATTGCGTATTTTCCGTGTGTAAGTTTGTTGTTTCCAATGGAGGGGCGTGGCGGACCCAGCTGAAAACATCTAATGCTGTAGCGGTGAGAGTTGTGTGTGCCTTTCAGTGCAATGTAAAAAGATGTGTCAGACAAATTATTAAAATGATTATGTATGTATGAACACAGATGATAACAACAGTTCATTTAAATTCTTTAAAAACTAAAAATTAATATGTAGCTTAGATTTTAATTGACAAATACTATTTTATTTATTCTTATTTACTTATTTTCTGTGTAAAATTATATATGTTTAAAATCAAAAACTTTTTTCACTTATTTTTAAGTCCAAAGAGAGAAATGGACTACACTCCAAAAATGTTTTTTTTTTTTGCTTGTTCAAACTACTTATTTAAAATGAGCTGAAACAACACAATTCTTGAGATTTCATTGGAACAACTTCATTGTTTTATGTTCAATTCACTGTTAAAAGTGTTAACTTAATCAATTTGTGTTGGTACAACATGAATGAATTGTGTGGAACTGCATTTTTTACAGCGTATCGTTTGTTTTTTATTATTATTATTTTGTGCTGTATTAACTGGTTACTGAGCAGCAATAAATAACACTGTAAAATATAACGAGTTTTCATGTGATATTCTATATTAGAAGGATATTGAAATTAATAAATGCATAATAATCATGATAACTGTGAAACCGTGATTATTCCTCAGACTATAATCGTTGCATCCCTAGTGGCACGGTGGCCCAGTGCAAAGACTCGCAGTATATGTGAATTAGGTAAACAAAAATTGCCCATGGTATATGAGTGTGTGTGTGAATGTGAGTTTGTGGGTGTTTCCCAGTACTGGGTTGCGGCTGGAAGGGCATCCGCTGCGTAAAACATATGCCGGAATAGTTGGCAGTTCATTCCGCTGTGGCGACCCCTAATAAATAAGGGACTAAGCCGAATAAAAATTAATAAATGTATGTGTGTTATGACAGGTTTGACACAGACATCATCTTTCAGAGGTATAAATGTTCTGAATTGCTAAAGTTTTTCATCAGTTCTATCATCATATTGACATAAGCTGCAAAAATGGGTTATTTTAACTAAAAGACAGGTATGTATTATTTAACCTGTAACAGGTATAATAACAAAAAAAAGCATCCTTTTTGTGTATTGTTTTATGGTACATAAATGACTTGATTAAATTGGTTTATAAAGTACAATGTAAATTTTAAAAGTCTCATTTGTAAACGTTAGCTAATGCATTAAACTCCAATAAACTAAATAAAATAGCTATGACTACTGATTTACATTTTTATAAATTATTAAACATTCATTCATTCATTTTTCTTCAGCTTAGTCCCTTTATTCATCAGGGGTCGCCACAGTGGAATGAACTGCCAACTTATCCAGCATTTGTTTGTCGCAGCGAATGCCCTTCAAGCTGCAGCCAAGCACTGGGAAACACCCATACACACTCATTCACACACATACACTACGGCCAATATAGTTTATTAAATGCACGTACACAGCATGTCTCGGAACTGTGGGGGAAACCGGAACACCTTGAGGAAACCCACGCCAACACAGAGAGAACATGCAAACTCCACACAAAAATGCCAACTGACCCGGCAGTGACCTTCTTGCTGTGAGGCGACAATGCTAACCACTGAGCCACCGTGTCGTCAATTATTAAACATTAAATATGAAATAAACATCACTTAAGATTGAGTGATTTACAGGTAGTTTTCATCGTTTGTTTGGTTCAATCACTGTTAACAAAAGAAGTCTTATAGTGTGTTGTAGGTCAGATTAAATGTAAAATGTTTACGCTTGAGAATAAAATGCCTATTAAGTATGTGGGGACCCCTGATAAATAAGGGACTAAGCAGATGGAAAATGATTGAATGAACGAGTTTTCAAGCATCTGATGCTGTGATGATGAACACCAACAAAAAAATCTAAATATTCTTAAAAGGCATTCTTAACGTTTATTCATTTAATCATTTTCTTTTTGGCTTAGTCCCTTTTATTAATCCGGGGTCGCCACAGCAGAATGAACCGCAAACTTATCCAGCACATGTTTTTACGCAGCGAATGCCCTTCCAGCCGCAACCCATCTCTGGGAAACATCCATACACACCCATTCACACACTACGGACAATTTAGCCTACCCAATTCACCTGTACCACATGTCTTTTGACTGTGAGGGAAACCGGAGCACCCAGAGGAAACCCACACGAACGCAGGGAGAACATGCAAACTCCACACAGAAAAGCCAACTGACCCAGCGACCTTCTTGCTGCATTTATATAATAATGTATTATTAGTATTTTTATTATCATTATTGTATTATTAAACAAAATAGCTACTATGCTACTACTGTATTTACAGCAGATATGTAAAACCATTATCATAAAATAGTTTGCTTTTTCATTTAAAGCAGATAGCTGTGTATGAAACTCTTTTATGCCCCTAAACCAGAAGTACGCTTTAGTCATAACATTACCCAGTCCAGAATACTATTATGACTGATTATATTGAAATAACCGAACAGATTTTAGAGTTAGATAGAAAAGAAAAAGAAAAGCCTCCTCACTTTACCAGTACTCACTTTTGACAGTGTATCGTTCACCCTGATACAGCTTGTTTTTACAAATGTGCAACCGAAGCAGAAATATCAGCACATAATGCCTGATAATGCAGAGCTATCGCCATTGTGCTGCGATAAACGAGATGGATTTGATATTGTCTTTGTTGCTGGGGCGCGCGGGCAGAGCCTTTTTTTTCCCGCTCGCTGCAGCAGCCAGGGGCGGCAGTAACACACACTCGGGGCTCGGTGATTGAGAGGCCGCGAGCCGAGCTGATGCTCCCCGCTTCTTGAACTCCCGCACCGGGGGAGCAGACCACCGGATGACCCGCAGCTGAAGGTCGCGGGGGCGAGACAGGACGCGCGTGCGTGCTAATTGATTCACGCGCACTGTGGGAATGCGCGAGACGGCGAGGCCCCAGATGTGACAAAACACTGTTTACATAAAAGTTGGAATAAGTTATCTTCAGGATCAAGTGTGCAACTGCTTAAGGAACCATTCGTCGTGAAAATGACTGAACATCAGTTCACGTCTTTGTCAACTACTGGCACGTTAATCGACTAACGATAAATAGCGGAAACTTTTCACTCATCACTATCTGTTGATGTCATGATACTGACATACACAATAATGTGGCGTTGTATCCACAGTCACACCGCGAGACCGCCTGAGGGCTGGTGACAGCGTGCAAACTGTCATTTCACAAAGTGAAAGCATCTCCGTGCCCTGTGCTGAACCGGTGGGTCGGGTCAAGTTTATTTACATTGTCACAATTCAAAGCGGTAGTCCTGACGCTCACGCCTCTCTCTGACCCGCGTTTAGATCAGTGCTTCGGCTTATCTGTCTTTATCTGCTTAAGTATTAAGTTCGAACCTTCAGGGCAAAGAAAACACGGGATGGTGGCGGCTTAATGATCCTTTGTCAGATCACAGCGGGAGATGAGAAAGCACCATCCCATGACAGACCTGATGAATGACACAGACGGGACAGAAAGAGGGGGAACGGTCAACTTTAGCCAAACTCCATGCAACTCTTAGCCGCAACGCACGCGGATAAATAAAGCATACACAATAGCTGACCGCTTCAGAGCATCTAGAATGGACGTCTGGATGCCGCTGTCGCAGTTTTCGGATGATTCGCGATTAGTTTCGGTGTGTTTTTGTGCCCAACGCGCGCTCCCGTGTGTGCCGCGGACTGTACCGTACCTGGCGCGGCTCTTGCTGCAGTTTCTCGAGGCGCCGCCGGCGAGTTTATGTCGCTTGCGTTCTCGTCCAGGTCCCCGTCGTCTTCTTCTTCTTCATCAAAATCTCCTCCCTCGGAATTAACCGCCGTGCCCTCATCTTCCTCACAAGAACGGAGAAGAGAGGACATTATATTCCCGTCGGTGACCCCGTTCCGCGAGATCTAAAAGTGTATTCCTTCCAAATTATGATATTTATGTAATATTCAAATCGACACACAAAAAGTGGGGGGCGTTTTGGAATATTTTACACTACAAGGCAGAGAAACAAAGATGGCCGCCCTTATATTTATTTTTTAACAACCCCCCCACCCCCCCATAAGAAAAATCCCCTTACATAAAAATGGCTGACTATATTATTTCAGAACGCCCCCCTCCTTCTCCTCCTCCTTTTTTTCTTTATTTCTTTCTCTCTCTCCCTCTCTCTCTCTAGTCTCCCCTCCCTCCTTAAAAATAACCACTTTGTTACTGTAAGGAGGCGTTCTGCTAAATGCAACTTGTCTGTGAGCGGGTTTTATTGCGTGTGCACGTGCTCTCTCACTGCTGCAGACTCTCGCCTGTAACTGTCTGGTTTTTCCGAAAGTGCACGCGTTGGCGGCGGCGCGCACTGTACGCAGAGCAAAGCGAGCGCGACACGAATCTAACAAACATGGCCACCTTAATATTCTTTAAGCCCCCACCTTTGAAAAAAACAAATAGAAATGTGTGGAGGGAATGGGGCTGATGTGAGTGAGGCTGGCTAGAGGGAAAGCGCTGCCGCAGCCATGCCCACACTTACATCATGTTGCACTGCTTAAAAATTAACTGTTTGAGGTGAGGGCAAAACAAAGCAAATTATCAGAGAGCTGCCCAGCACTAAATTAATTATTAGCTACAGGAAATGGAATAACTTAGATCATTCTGCGCTTTTGGCTGCTGAATTACTCTAACTATTTGCAAATATTGCATGAAGGGGCACAAGTTGGCATGCCGCAAATAAACCGTTATCTGTAAGCTGACTTAACCATGCATATCTCTTAGAAATACGCTGAACTTGCAGTTTATTTTTCATTGTATAATGTATATTTGGGTGTCATGAACTTGCGCTTCTCAGGCTTTCTCAGATTTGAAGACTCCCCATTTAATGTCGGATACTTGTGCTTTAAAGAAAAAGCTAGCTTAAACATAAAATAATTATAAATTATAACATTTATAATACTATTTTAACTTCCAATCAATAAAAGATTTGCATATACATATAATTTATTATTATTTTAATTATACATCATTTATATATTATTTATTATGATGAAAAATGATTATGGTTATGGAAAAAGAAATGTAATAAAAGTCTTTTCAATATATTCTTAACTAATAGCCATGTCTTTCATGCCTATAAATCACTTGTATTTAATTTATCCTATATTGTACATTTCCAAAACTGAATGAAGATGGATCCCTTGTTTTGAAATTAAATGAGAATTCTTTAATAAATAAATCAAAAACTAATTATGACATTTGCACCTGTGCTGGACATTAGCTTACAACCAGATTTTTGGGATTATTTTGCTTAACTGTTTAAGGTGGGGGCAAAACAAAGCAAGTTATCAGATAACAGCCCAGTACTGAATTAATTATTAGCTAAAGCAAATGGAATAACTTAGATCAATCTGCGTGTTTGGCTGATGAATTACTCAAATTATTTGCAAATGGTGAAGGGGCACAAGTTGGCATGCCGCAAATAAACCGTTATCTGTGCAAGCGGATTGAACCATACTTTTCTGTGTAAAATATGCTGAACTTGCAGTTTAGTTTATTTTAGAATGTATATTTGTGTCACATATTTACCAGCAGTTCTCAGCCTTTCCCAGAGTTGAAGGCTCCCCATTTAATTTGATATTTCTGCTGTAAAGATAAAGCTAACAAATAAGGTATTGTTAATATTATAAATTATATTGATAGAACAAAAGTTCTAAATATTAAGTTTATAAATATTATATATTTATAATACTATTTTTACTTGTAATCAATAAAGTTTTGAATATAAATATTATTTATTCAGATAAAAATGGGTAAATTATTATGAAAATAGAAATAAAAAGTATTTTCGGTGTATTTTTTACTAATAGCCATGTCTTTCATGTCTATAAACTTTTATTTAATTCATCATGTAGTTTTCCAAGACTGAATGAAGATGGAATGCAGTCATTCATTCATTTTCCTTCAGCTTAGTCCCTTCCCAGCAAGCACACAACATCATATATTAGGTTAGATTTAGGTCATGATGTAAGATGACCACAATTCTAGCCAGCGTCCAAGGACAACGTTTAACGTCCAATAATGACGTCAAATTACGTTGATATATAGTTGATTTTAGGTTGTGTTGGAAAGTGACCAAAATCCAACGTCTGATAGATGTCATAGTGGTAACATCCACACAACGTCAAGGTATAACATGATTAGACGTTAACATTTGGTTGATTTTAGGTTGTTTTTAGGTTGGACGTTGGACATTGACGTCGGCCTGATGCTGGGTTCTCACATCAACCCGATTTTTATTTCAAAACAAAATCCAACGCCCCGACGTTGGGGTACAACGGCAATATGACGTCATGAGCACCCGGAGGAATCCATGTGAACACGGGGAGAACATTGAAACTCCACACAGAAATGCCAACTGACCCAGCCAGGACTCGAACCAGCGACCTTCTTGCTGTGAGGCGACAGTGCTAACCACTAAGCCACCATGTTGCCCCCATGAGGGAACTCTTCTTAAATTAATTTGAGAGTTCTTTAGGAAAATAAATAAAAAACTAAAAGACATTTGTGTCATTGTGTTGGACATTAGCTTACAACTAGATTTGTGTAATTATTTTGCTTATTTTAGTAAGTATATTTTATTGTAAATGTTCTTTCTTGTACACACACAGCACAACGCCAACCCCACAAAATGTAATTAAAGCTAGTAGGCAAAAGAAAGCGCTTGCCAAAAAAAGATCCACGCTTGCAGATGTTAAGGGCATCTCAAAAATAAGTCTCATAAAGTATCGACTGAACCCAAATGTTGACTGCATGAAATCATTTCCGTGCACATGCATACACATATAATGCTACTTAATTAGGGTTGAGAGCCTGCTGTGGCCTACAATACAGTAGCTGCTGCATTTCCTCCCAGCAATTACCATGGCAACCACCAGACTTTATGGTTCAGGGGTTTATTATGTAGGCTGGCATTCATCTTCTTTATTCTGTTGCTCAGTATTTGATTGGATAAAGCCCAGAGAGCTGCAATAAGATAAGCACCGGCAGGAATCGATGAAACACTGGAAACATGAATAGTTGATGTGGCGTTCATGCCTCTCGCTCAAATGACTGCAACAAAAATTTGCTTCCAGAGGATATGATATTGTAATGAATTACACGCTGTTGTTCGCTTTAATAGCATGTGTCTTTAGAGTTCAGTGAGGTCGTCGTTAAAGTACAGACAAATGGATGGAGAGAAGAGGTTACAGTCTGGGCTTCCGCAGTAAAACTCGTCCTCCTCAGGGATGCCATTTTCACTAAGGGTCTTACTCATGTCTAGATTTATACCACTGTGCTTCCAGGTGTAGCTTGCAGCATGGGAATTGTAGAACAGGTATCGGTGGAGAATCTCATCTAAAGTTTCCTCTGAGCAAACCTGCTTAGAAAACAACAGATTAGATCTATTTGTCTGAAACACTGACAAATAAAATAGTTTTTCATGCAGTTTCACAAACTGCATATATTCCTTTTCCTTCGGCTTAGTCCCTTTATTCATCAGGGGTCGCCACAGCGAAATGAACCACCAACTTATCCAGCATATTTTTTACACAGCGGATGTTCTTCCAGCTGCAACCCAGTACTGGGAAACATCCATACACACTCACAGTTAGGGATGGGCAGTATTTATGATACATGTATTTCAAATATGTATTTTAAATACAAAATGTTATTTTGTCATTTGTATTCATTCATTCATTTTCTTTTCGGCTTAGTCCCTTTATTAATCCGGGGTCGCCACAGAGGAATGAACCTCCAACTTATTCAGCATATGTTTTACGCAGCGCAGCCGCAACCCATCTCTGGGAAACATTTATGTACACTGATTCAAACTCATACACTATGGACAATTTAGCCTACCCAATTCACCTGTACCACATGCCTTTGGACTGTGTGGGAAACCGAAGCACCCGGAGGAAACCCACACGAACACAGGGAGAACATGCAAACTCCACACAGAAACGCCAACTGACCCAGCCGAGAAGGTTATGACGCGTTTTCCTTGCCTTGCTTTGCCATGTTTTTGACACTCGCTTTGTTTGTTTGTTTATGTTGTCTGCCGCCTGCCTGTACTGACCAATCACCTGTGTATTTGACTATGACTCTGAATTTGCCTGCATACATCTGTTTGCTTCTGATTGTGACCGTTTCTTGTCTGACCATTCTTGATAAACCTGCATTTGGATCCACACCTCCCTTGTCAGAATACATTTTTTTCGTTTCTCTTGATTTTTCCTATTTAATATTTTTCTATAACATATACATTTGTGTGTACTAGTTTTTGGACCGTTATCGTAAGTTATTTTGAAAGACAAGCTCCAGATTTGGCTTCAGTATTAACTAATCTAATGTATATGCACAAATATAATATTGTATCGCTTCCTATTAAAAATATGAATTAAAAAGATAGATTTGTGCAGGGAGTACTTATATATGCTGAGCACTGTATAACATTGTCTTTTTTGCCAGCAAATAAGTTGCAAACAAAGACAAGGCAAAACATTTGAGAATGTACAGATCCTGAATGAATCTCTTTTTGAACTAATCATTTAAGTCAAAATGATCCATTTTAATGCATTATATCAGTGCATAATGCATATAGAAAGCCATGGTAGCTCTACTTTGTCTACAGTGGCAATCATGGAAATTCTAGATTTCTGACGATTCTGTTAAGTGACACCAACAGACAGACAGTAAAATGGCCTCGGTCTGCATGCTTTTTTGTGCCTGTTTTGGGTAGTTTAACTTTACAAAGCTGAAGATCAGTCTGACCATTATGCTTTTACTGTATTTTTTTAATTATGCAACCTAATTTAAAATAACCACTGCTAATTTATGAGATTGGTTTCTCTCTAGGTTTTTTTCCTTCACTTTCATCAATTGGTGAAGTTTGTTCCTCGCCGCTGTCGCCAATGGCTTACATGGTTTGATAATTGTGAAGCTGTGCATCGATGGATTTGCTCTTTAGTGTTTGAACTTTCAGTAGTGAAAATTAAACCACACTGAACTGAACTAAACTGAACTTCAACTCTGAAAACTGGACTGACAATGTTTCAATTGACTATAATCTTCTATGTCAAGCTGCTTTGACCCAATTTACATTGTAAAAGCGCCATAGAAATAAAGATGAAATGAAAATTTAAATTGAATTTATGCAGACTCTTTATCTGAATCATGATTAAACAACAGGTCATTTATTTTAGATTGCTTTAATATAAATGGCGGAGCAGACAGTATATAACTCCAGTTAAGTTGCATCATTTTAACCCAAATATCCCTGAAACATGCTATAAATGTAAACAAGAAAAAGGAACTATTTCATTGTATGTGGGAGTGTTCTAAAGTCAGTTTTTTAGGTTAAAATACTGAATATTGTAAGTCAAATCATTGGTAAGGTAATTCTTCCTAAGATATTAACCTATTGAAGATAACCTAATGAAAAACAAAATTCATATATTTTGGTCTATTTGGAAAATATTTTATGACTTTTTGGAGAATCTAGATGGTGACTCTTTTCTTGAACTGATAGACATTGAAAGTATATAGATTAGACAAATATGTTATTGCTGTATTATTTAATATTATTATTATTATTATTTATTTATTTTTCTTTTAAAGTGTATAAAATTATTTTGAATTTATATTATTCTTGTTGGGCAGCATGGTGGTGTAGTGGGTAGTACAATCGCCTCACAGCAAGTAGGTCACTGGTTCGAGCCCCGGCTGGGTCAGTTGGCATTTCTCTGTGGAGTTTGCATGTTCTCCCCGTGTTCATGTGGGTTTCCTCTGGGTGCTCCGGTTTCCCCCACAAGTCCAAAAACATGTGGTATAGGTTGAATTGGGTAAGCTAAATTGTCCGTATGTGTGTGAATGAGATGTGAATGATGTCCTGTTCATGTACTCATATTTAGATTTAATCTTCATTCATTCATTCATTTTCTTTTCAGCTTAGTCCCTTTATTAATCCGGGGTCGCCACAGTGGAATGAACCACCAACTTATCCAGCCCATGTTTTACGCAGCGGATGCCCTTCCAGCTGCAACCCATCTCTGGGAAACATCCATACACACTCACTCACACTCATACGCTACGGACAATTTTAGCCTACCCATGTCTTTGAACTGTGGGAGAAACCGGAGCACCCGGAGAACGCAGGGAGAACATGCAAACTCCAAACAGAAACGCCAACTGACCCAGCCGAGGCTCAAACCAGCAATCTTCTTGCTGTGAGGCGACAGGACTACCTACTGCACCACTGCGTCACCCTAGATTTAATCTTGTTTATGAATAATTGTGAATAATGAATGAATAAAAGCAAGATCGCTGCATCACTATTGTACAACATATGCACATTTAGATAATGAGTAATATTAATTAGCAACATGTACCTGCTATAGGATTAAGATTTTGAGGTTATTTTGCGTAATTATGCATAATATAACAGTTATGTACTGTTTTAGCCATAACAATTTAATGTGGTCTAAATTCATGTCTATTTTGTAAATATTCCTGTAGAACGAAAGCATCTGGACAGAATAAGAACTGCCAGACGATTATTCAGCACAAAGTTTAAGACAGCCTGGTGGCCGCTGACGGTCAGTCTGAGAGCGCTTGTAGTGCCAGGGGCTCAACATTAGCTCCATTTCCCTCAAGCTTAAAAGAGGAGGGAGGATGAAATCAAAAGATGGAGCGGAGCTAGAAAAGAGAAGAAACAGAGTGATTCTGCCCTCTTCTGGATGAAGCAGCACAGGGCAAGCATGCAAAATGACAAAGAATGTGCAGTAAAACACACACGTCAGGAATGTTTGAATAATTAGCATGCACTTCTTTGGGGAGCATTCCTGAAAACATCTTGCAGATGAGTCAGCATCAACATTTTCTGCTTCAACTTAGTGCCAGGTTAATATTGGCCTACCTCCAGCTTCTGCTCCTGGGAGGTTAGAGTGTTGATAATGCGGATCCAGCGTGTTTTGGCAGACAGCAGCCCAACCTCGTAGCGATTATCCTTCCACCACGGCTTCCCGAAGTTATTGGCCCAGTCGGTGCGAGGGCAAGGAGGGGGTATATGTATAAAGCGCCCCCTAGGGGTGTAGTATTTAATGCAGCCAGTCAACGGGTCAACATGTGTAAGAATCTAAAAGGGGAAAACATAACATTGAGAAGAGACAATACATACACTTAGCAGCCACTTCATTAGTAACACCTTGCTAGCTCTGGGTTTTAACTTTTTTGCCATCCGACTTGAATTCAGTGTTGTCAACTATTTTCAATGAAAAGGTGCTAAGTTCTGCCCAAAAAGTCACTAGATTGCATCATACCTCAATTTGCATATTACTAACATCATCATGTCCAAGCGTTTCTGTTTGTTTAACAGCCCATGCTTAATAAAGGGATATTTATATTTGCACTATGCTTTATGTATGCATGTCAATTTTATTAAATTTATTGCTGTTTGAATACATTATATCAGTACAGATCAGTGGTGTAGTTGGGGCTATACGCACGTATACTCAGTATGCCTACTTTTTTCCATGAGCTGTTTGGGTATTACGACTTCTAAGGATCAATAATTGGGTATACCCTCGGTATACTCACTTGTTTTTCTGATTAGACTTCCCTATTTTACATGTATTCGCATCCCTTTTATCTGTATACCAAATGTTTTTTTTTTTCTTGCATCTTATTTGTTGCAATCAGTGCATTTTTGTTTAATTTGCGCCATTCCCCGCTCCCTGACGACCGCAGCAGCTGGGAGAAAATTTCGGGAGTTTTTCGATAACGGCGACAAGTCAACTAAATGATGTCTCGCTGAAACACTGAGGTAAAATTATTTTTAAAAAACATGGGCATCGCTTTAGCCCCCTATATTTCTATTCAGTGCCTCTAAATGTTTTGCGATTTCCTCATGAACTATACACTACTAAATGATCACCTCAGTCCCCTTTAAATTTGATATGAAAACGGCGGCAGACTTCCGCTCCTCCATTTTCAACTCATTTTTCGATTAATCAGCAAACCACAGCTTTGCAGAGTGAGAGCAGAAGATGTGTTTATCTATAGATTGTTATAATATCTGCATATTTGCAGTTCTTTGCTATAGAAACACTTGTATCACATGTACCAATCGGGTTCCCCCATCTACTGTTTCCTCGGCGCTCCCCTCATCATCACAGCTGTTCCTCCAACAAAAATGCGACTCTTAACGAAAATTTATTATCAATTAACTATGATTATAAAACACATTACAGTGCATGTGGCATTATATATCATACATTCATGCACAGGATTAAACAGTGACAGAACCACTCAGTGAATGTCCTCATTTTAACTGCATATCAGAGTGAGATCAGAGTGAAATATTGTGTTGTATCTTAGTTAAAAATGATTTACTATTATGACATATTATTATAGTGAAATATGTAAATGAGCCTGTACATTTTTTAACATCTTTATATTTATGCCATTTTGAAAAAAGTGGTAGTTCTATTTAAAACATGGAAAAAATACTTGAGTATAGGCTAGTATTTGAGTTCTTGAAGAAAAAAACTTTTTATTTTCCTGATAAAATATATATATTAGCTAAGCATAAATCATTGAATATGATTAGGCTATTAGCATCTCGCTTTAAAATGAACCAATTTTTTTTT
>CAIGQZ010001108.1:5426714-5449151 GCA_903798205.1 Danio tinwini
GAGAGAGAGAGAGAGAGAGAGAGAGAGAGAGAGAGAGAGAGAAAGTTTCGTCGTTTCTTTCGTCTACTTTTAAAATTTGTGTTGGGAGGGTAATAGTACACCACTTTTTTTAGGACTACACCACTGGTATAGATGTGTAGTGAATTTGCAGTAATCTCTCAGACATAATAAACTCAGACAAGTTCTGAAACTATCACTAAAATATCTGTGATTGTGAACAAGAAAAGAATAAACGGTCAAATTAAATTGTTAAATATAAAACAAAGGAGAAGCAGACCGGTTTGCCTGTACAAGGGAAATACCTCACGCTCGCGGCACTGCAAAAAAAGCTTTTCTTACTTAGATTTTTTTGTCTTGTTTCTAGTCCAAATATCTAAAAATTCTTAAATGAAGAATTTTCTAGACAAGCAAAACATATTGTCTTGTTTTCAGAAATAATATCCTAATATTAAGTGACTTTTTCCTCAAGCAAAATAATCTGCCAATGGGGTAAGCAAAATAATCTTGTTTTTCCTTTTGACATAAGACTATTTATGCGTTGTTATAGTGGCTTACATTCTTTGTCTTTGGGTCAAACCAATGACTGATGTCCTTTCCCGCGCACTCTATAATGGGCTTCAATAACACATCACCTGTAATACAACATAATGTTTGTTGTTATGCTTATTTTAATAAAGAAAAACGATTGCGAACAAAACAGCTTTTCCTTTTTCAATAATATTGGAACAATGCGAGTTGCTTACCTTTGTATGCCTCCAGCAGTGGTGTCAGATCGTACACTTTGCCCAGGTACGACACCCATATGTCATTGATTGTGTTGTGAAGCGACACCTCGTTCGGTGTAAAATAATTTGAACGTCGCATCTTAACAAACCTCCTATTTGGGAGAATTAAAGAAACGTTTAACTTACTCGATATAAAGAGAACTCGAAAGCGCACATACAAGCTCAATGGTTGCTGTGGTAACCGAGCATGCTACAGACTCAGAGAGTGTTAAACTACGGCGGCCCGTTGACTACCATGTTCCTGTTGTAATTAGCTTAGCAGAACTTCACAATAAAACCCCATTAATTGAAGTTACCGATATTGACTTTCGGAAAAATAAATCTAAGACGAGATATCATCCAATTACGCTACCCCTGTGATATTTTAAGAAACAATGGGATCATACATTTGATCAAATATATTTTAAGACAACTTTTAAAATTCTGCTCAGCCTAAACACGAAAGTTTCTTTTTGTTTTAATTGACATTTATCCTTCTAATATTTTAAATTAAAAAATAACATAAAATATTGTTCTTTCTCTGATTATATATCTATTAAAAACATTACTTGGCTTATAAAAGATAGAGGTGATGGTTTCTTTCACCTTACTTTGCTACTTGTCAAAAATGTTGTTTCGTCTGATCTGATTTTCATTAATTTATTCTTTCATTCATTCAATTTCCCTTTGGCTTAGTCCCTTTATTCATCAGGGCTCGCCACAGCGGAATGAACCGCCAACTTATCCAGCATATGTTTTACACAGCGGATGCCCTTCCGGCTGCAACCCACCACTGGGAAGCACCCATACACGCTCAATTCAGCTATAGCGCATGTCTTCAGACGGTGGGCAAACCAGAGGAAACCCACACGAACACAGGCAGAACATGCAAACTCAACAAAGAAATAGGACTCGAACCAGCAACCTTCTTGCTGTGAGGCGACAGTGCTAACCACTGAGCCACCCTGATCTGATTTTATAACCTTATATTCATAGATTACTTTGTATGTGAATCTAAATACTTTAAATAATGTGATTTAATTACTTAAGCGCTTTAAGCTTCACGTTTTTTTCTCTCTTTTAGTATATTCTTAACCAAATAAAAAAACAAGACACTTGACAAATGAGCCTTCAACATTCTTTTTTAAATACAATATATCTTGGAGTTTTTCATGACTTTGTTAAGGCTAAAACAAATGAAAAAAACAAGCATAAAACATCAGGAAGACCCATGTCTTTAAGATCAGAGAGAGACATTGCATTGGCTTGTTGGCACAAAAAGCATACACCCCAAATTTAGATTTTAATCCACTCATTTTCCAATATCACCTGATGGCTTGAGTTGGTTGACCTTTAACTAGAAATCTGAAATATTTATTTTGTTTTCATTCCTTTTTTTGTGGGAATTTATTGATGTATTAGAAAAAACCTTCAAGCAATTACAGGTTGCTTCATAGACTGTCATTTGATTTATCATCTGCCTTCTGTTATGTAAACTTTTATCAAAGACTTAAGTACAAAAAAAAATATTGTGCAAACTGGTATCAAATCAAGTGTATAAGTCTATAAAGCAGCCCGAAAGCAGGTCGATTTCAGATGGATATATGGGATGCACTTCATTATTATGAAAAAATAACCTAATAAAATCAGAAATGAGACAAAGACATGAGAAAAGTGCCTTCTTTGCTAAAAAGCGTGCAATACTGTTTTTGTTTTTCTATTTAAAAGCATGTCTGAGCAGAAAGAATGTGACATACTGCTGTCAGCAGAACATGATGGCACAGTCTATAACGGGGGTGTCCAAACTCATCCTGGAAGGCCGGTGTCCTGCAAAGTTTAGTTCCAACCCCAATCAGACACACCTGGGCTAGCTAATCAAGCTCTTAAGCTGCGGTCACACTAGAGTTTGAGCTTGCGAAATTCTGTTGTACGGCGCTGTGATAAGGGGCGAGATTAAACAAGATGATTAGACATTTTAAAAAGCGAGCGATTGGTCCATGTTTTAAATTTTTGTCCAGTGAGGTCATGTTTTGATCCTGGATTGGTCTCACGCAGTCAAGTGATGCGATTTCGCAGGTCAAAGTTCACCAAGCTTGAACTTTGCAACGCAGCAACCTGCGAAACTTGTCACATGAGCTTGTGTTTCCGGTCTGATGCATTCGCGAGCGTATAAATGGCAGTCTATGGGGAGAAAAGGCCAGTGTGACCACAGCTTAACTAGGCTTTCTAGAAACATCCTTGCAGGTGTGTTGAGGCAAGTTAAAGGTTAAATCTGCAGGACACTAGCCCTCCAGGACCGAGTTTGGACACCCCTGGTCTAAAACATAGGTCTCAAACTTGATTCCTGGAGTGCCGCAGCACTGCACAGCTTTGCTCCAACCCTAATCAAACACAGCTGACGCAACTAATCAACACCGGCCCACCAGGTAGGAGTTTGGATACCCCTGGTCTAAAAGAAACCACAAACCTATATTCTGGAGTGTCATTCAAAGAAAACAAACAGAAGCAGCAGAAAAAGAAAAGTACATTATGAGAAGGTTAGAGTAATGATGGCACATGTCAAAAAAATGACTGGGTTTAAGACTAGACTCCATGTTTGGGTCTTTAAACGGGGTAAAATCTACCCCCAAACTAACAGTTGTTGCCCAATCAAGCAATTTGTATGTGGAGAAGTCCAAAACAGCCTGTGGATTCAAGTCTCAATAACAAAAACTCTCACTTTGATAAGATTCCTTCGAAGTTCAGTCTGAATAAAGCTGGTTGTCTAGCCAGGTTTCGTAGTCCAAATCATTGTCCTTCGCTTTCAGTTGAAGTTGAACTTGAAATGAAAGTTTCCACCCTCAAATGGGTTGAAGCCGAAGGGCCATTCTCTGGTTCCTCCACCTCCGCCACCCTGCTGATTCTCAGGGTCCAAAGGATCCTCACCCGAATCAAACTTCTGACGCATCTCTGCACACAGAAAAAGCCAGTCAGCTACATTTATAAGGCGCTTTACACAGTGCAGATTGATTCATAGCAGCTTCACTCAACAAACAGAATCTGTGCCTCAAATGTTAATCAAATACAAGACACACTCTGCTGGAAAAAAGTGGTTCTAATAAGACATGATCGAAAAGGCTTGATTGTTCAGCTCAAATTAATTTGGTGTTTGTTCATTTCATTACAAAGAACTGGGTAAAGCTTATATATTTTGAACATTTGGTTTAGCTAGAAGCAGCTCTAGACATGGCGCTAGTGTTAATATTCACCTCAGTTCAAATATTCAGCTCCTTCAAAATTGTTGAATTTCTTCCAAAATTTGTTTGAATTGAAGCAAAAACTAAATAAATTTATTTCTATAAAAGACAGTATAATTATCATACTCAAATTCAGTTCAGGCTTTGGCCTCGAGAACAAAGCATGTTTTACAAATGATGAATCATAACATATAAAGGCTAAAGCTTTCAGCAACAGACTTGCTAACAATTTAACATTATCAAATGTGTGTACTAATGAAAAAAAAATCTATGTACACATCAAAAAAACAAAATTGGGGGGTTTAGGGCGCTGTTAAGAACACCATGTGAACTATAATTTGTTGAGTTCTTTTTTGTGGCAGAATATTGGCTGGTTTGAGGCTGTTATGGATAAATGTGGTTGCACATTTACACTGCACAGTATGGCGCGGTTCAGTTTGGCTCAATTTGGGGGCCTAGTACATGGTACTTTTTAAATACCATCTCGGGTGAGGTTTCAAGCGAGCCGTACAATTACCAAAACATGACTTAAACACACTGCTGAACACTGATTGGTCCAAGAAATGTATCACTAGAGTCATTGGAATTGCAAACTTATATTTAAATAGTCAGTGTCTGACACTGCTGTATTGTTGGTATTTACAAATAAACCATTTTTAGACCACTGCAAAAAAAAAAAAAAAAAAAAAAAAAAAAAGACACCCAAAATGGTAGTATTGTGATGAGTAGAAAAGATCCAGATGGATCTAGTGAGAGCTGGATGGGATGAGCATGAAAGAAAAGGATGATGTAATGGTGCTAGAGGTGGTGCAACTATAGCAATAATCCCACACACTTTAAACTGTACTAAACTGCAGTGGAAATGCAATGCGAGTCCAGCATAGCCTATTTATTATCATGTTCATGCAATGAATATGATAAGTACAAAGCATGTATAAGCAATTTTACTTTTTGTAAAATTGTTACAAAAGTAAAAACCTAAATATGACAACAAAAAATTCCAGTAGGTGGCAGCAAGTCATGCATTCAAACACTTTAAATTCAATCAATTTTTTTCTAAATGAAGCAGCTTGATGCATGTTGTTTTGAATGGGTCACTGTTGGCTCACTTACTGTAATTTGTTAAAAAAATCTGCAACAAAAATACTGCAATGTTGCTCTGTGAGATGCAAATGTTTAATATTTAGGAAAATGGTGTGATGTGTCAATACTGAACTCTATAAAAGAAAAGACTCATACAGAGATTTTTTCTAATTATGTCTTTTCTTTTTTATTCCATTAAAACCTGTTTGAATTTGTTTTTCAGGGTTCCTGCAGGTTTAATTTAAGACCCTATTAAGACCATTATGAACTAAATTTTAGAGTTATAGAGGGCTAAACACTAATGATTATTTCTAATCGCCTGGTCGGTTGGCAAAAAAAACCCTAATTGTAATTATTTCTTAGTAACAATTATTAGCGACATATTTGAATGCGTCAAAACGAGAAAATTCTAGTTGTGTACACTTTTTTTCAACACAATATTTCTTTTTTTATTTTATTTTTATTTATTTATTATGACAATGACGTAAATAATCAAAAATATACATTTGTTGACTTTTGGTCCAAATTGATTAAGTATAATGTATCATGTAAAGTGATATGTGGCTCTGTAATTATCATGAGGAATCTGTAATTGTTTTTAGTTTTCTTTCCCGGATTAGGGAGTTTAATTTAGAGAAATTGCTGTAAAAAAAGTTGAACAGTTATTTTAAATTGGATCTCTTTGCAATAAAATTTTTTTTATAATTATATGGATTGTTGTTGATTGGATGGATGTTGGCCCAATTGGTTAGCTTT
The DNA here is from genome assembly GCA_903798205.1 of Danio tinwini. Taxonomy (NCBI): domain Eukaryota; kingdom Metazoa; phylum Chordata; class Actinopteri; order Cypriniformes; family Danionidae; genus Danio; species Danio tinwini. The sequence goes on from CAIGQZ010001108.1 coordinate 5,432,554, forward strand.
ACTTGAACAGAGGAAAATTAAGACCTGTTTAAAATGATTTAAGGCCTACAGGACAATATTTCAGTCAATTTAAGACTTTTTAAGGCCTAAATTTTTGTTTTTGAAATTCAAGACATTAAGACTTTTTAAGACCCCGCTGGGACTCTGGTTTTTAATCACTTTTAATTCTTCTAATTGTTTTTATTTTCTTGTTTATGATAACACGTTGGTTGCACAGTGGTGCAGTAAGTAGCACATTCGCCTCACAGCAAGAAGGTCGCTGGTTCGAGCCTCAAATGGGTCAATTGGCATTTCTGTGTGGAGTTTGCAAGTTCTCCCCATGTTCGGGTGGGTTTCCTCCGGGTGCTCCAGTTTCCCCAGTCCAAAGACAAGTGGTATAGGTGAATTAGGTAGGCTTAATTGTCTGTAGTGTAAATGTGTGTAAATGAGTGTGTATAGATGTTTCCCAGTGATGGGTTGCAGCTGGAAGGGCATCCGCTGTGTAAAAACATATGCTGGAAAAGTTGGCGGTTCCCTCCGCTGTGGCGACCCCAGATTAATAAAGGGACTAAGCCGAAAAGAAAATGAATGAATAACAACACTTTGAATTACCATTGTGTATGAAATGTGCTATATAAATAAACTTGCCTTGGCTAATAAGTTTGTTTTCATAACTTGAATTATATGGTCATTCTTGTAGCATTCAAATTTTTTTTATGACATGCTCTATATAATGACGAACTGGGCATCATTGAAACAACGGGCTACAGCATATGCACTCTGCAGTGTTTTTTTAGCCACCGATGAACTTCTGATAAAGAGTTTCATAAGGTTCATTTTACAGCATTGATAATACAAATTCATTAAAATATAATCTATTAAATAGACTTAGGTATTCATTTAGTTGTTCAAGCATAAAACGAGATAAAAGACAAGCTTTAGGCAAGTTCTGAAGCTGCATTGATATACTGTAGTACAAAAAAAGTTATATTTTAAAGACATGGCACATGGTTTCAATTCAGTGCTTCTTGTTTGGTCTGAGATTTATTTTATCATAACTCAATCAGGCAGTGAAGGTAATTGATTTTAAAGAAACCCCATCATAAACGCAGCGATTTTATAATGTCATAACAGTTCATTGGAAAAAGTCCCTGTGCATATACCCTATTGCAGTGTTCCCACAAACATTAAATATTGCTCGCATCAAGCCGGTCTCTTTTTTTTTATTTGCTGTCACATGATGTTCTCTTACCTGGATCTGTAAGCACTTCCTTTGCTGATGCAATATCAATAAACTTTTTCTCTGCTTCTTTCTTGTCTGCTTCAGACTGGAAATTATCAGGATGCCACTGCTGAGCCAGCTTTCTATATGCTTTTATGATTTCCTGTTTGTTGGCACTCCTAATAAGGAAAAAAAAAAAGTTAAACAACCATTTTTGGTTGTACATATATGCTTCTTATTAGCATCCACCAGCAAAACTCAGCATTAATATCAAAAAATATTAAAATAGTGACACTGCAGGCAACATTTTATTGGAGGATGCTGATGGTCAGTCATTGACGTACCTGCTGACCCCCAGGATCTTGTAATAGTCCCTCTTACGAGAGATTTTGAGAAGCTTCTGTGCTCGATCGAGACCCTCCCGAAGCTCCTGGTTCTCCTGGTCAAACTCGCGAGCCTCCTGATAGTCTTCCACAGCTGTAGAGACAAACAGAGCCCATGTGAGCTTTCATTCAAATTAAATGTCAATTTAGTATTTTACGTACAACTATAAACTATAACCTTTCTCATATTCCTGCAGTAGGATGTAGGCCTCGGCTCGGTCCCGGAGGATGTGGATATTTTGAGGCTCCCTCTGGTGAGCTTCTGAACAAATGTCTACAGCCTCTTCAGCACTCTTCATCTGGAGACATAAAGAAACAGTCCAGGTTATAGACCATTTCAATGTGGTCACGTCATTGGCCCATGAACATTTCCTGCTTGTTATCAAACTGCAACAAGAGGCAATTCAATCCTAACTTAATGTTAAAACAGCTATCATAACATTATTTATCAATATGATCTTAATGAATAGTGGCTCTTTTTGGATTCTCGGAAGCTATAGAACTTACAAATGTAAAACAGGAAATACGTTGGGACCATTGTTTTTGTTTACATCCATCAAAATCATATATAGACATATAAAAACAAGACATGAACACGTCTTGATGTTGTTGCATTATTAATGATGTGAAATTGCACATGTTGGGTAATTGTGACCATACAAACCAGTGTAATGTTGCAGAGGCATATTTATGGAAATAGTCAAAATATATATATTTTTCCTGTTATGCCAAAAAATTATTAAAATATTAAGTAAACTTCATGTTCTGTTAAAATATTTTGTAAACTTCCAACTGCAAATATATCAAAACTCATTATTTGTTTAGTAATGTGCATGGCTAAGTGCCTCCTTTGTTCAACTTTAAAGGTGATTTAACTGTTTAGACTTTTTTTTAACCCTCAGACTGATGATTTTCAAATAGTTGTATCTTGGCCAAATGTTATCCTAGCCTAACAAACCATACATCAATGGAAAGATTATTTATTTAGCTTTCATGTGATGTAAAATTGATGATAATGACTGGTTTTTTAGTCCAGGGTAACAAATAGTTATTATCAGTAGAGCTAGACTAGAAACTAGAGAGATTTTACCCCCTTACAAAGCTGTAAATTAATAGCAAAATACTTAATTGACATTTAGTAATTGCACATACTTTGACTAAACAGAAACACGTCCTCTCCTTTGCTTTATTAGTGTAGAATGCCACGTTCGGCTCGGTTCGCATCACAGACTCGTACTTCTCAATGGCTTCCTGATACCTGCTGGTCAAGAACAAAAATAAAGAGAAGATACAAATAATTTAGAAAGTGTCAAAATGACGATAATGAATGTAAAGCCTGCAATTATAAAAATAAGACACTAGTTTAAAAGCAAGTAAGATTTTCTAAATCTTAGAAAATTTTCTAAAAATGTTTTCTAAAAATAAATTCAGTTCAGCAGGGATTCAGTTTACTGATGCAAACTAAGCGAGTGACAGCAAAGATGTTTACAATTTAAAAAAAAAATTTCATTACACTTTAAGAAATGCATTAAACACAAATGTTTTCCAAACTGATACTAATAAGAATAAAAGTTCATTCTAAAATTTTAATTAGAGCAAATGATTAGAAAAATTCAAATTCACCATCACAGGAATAAATTAGAGGATTGAAGGAAAAATTTACGCAAAAAAATAATAAATAAAAAAAAATTCTATTACCATTTACTCTCCCTTCATTTGTTTCAAACCTGTTTGAATTTTGAGTTTATTGGATTACGTCATGGCAAAAAACACATTAGGTTTACAACATTTTATAAATATCAATTTATATAATCATTAAAATATTTTAACAATGAAATGTCATCAACATCAATAAAAAAACATAAGATAAAATACATAAATAATAATATTATTATTTTTTGTTGTTATATAAATTGCACTAGTCTGGAAGGATTCACATTTAAAAATATTTCATTTAAAGTCTTTCCGGATAAAAATCTCTGTGTGATAACATTAAAAATAGGGTATTCCACAAGTATATGTTTGACAGTTTAGATTCTGTTGCAGTACATTTTGGGGTTCTTCTCATTTGAGTAAATGTTCATGTGTGAGTCTCGTGTGTCCAATATGACATTTCTGTAAAAAAAATAGTTTGATTTTCTTCCTATTTCTGCCTGGATTTTAAAAAGTTTCTGCTTGCCATTTGTTAAAAATATAGCCTTTTACTGGTGGCTTTAAATCTGAAGGTGGGTTTTTGCACTCCATCATCTTTCCTATTAGGACTGTTTTGTCTGCTTTGTCGATTTCCAAATATTTTAACATGTCCTCTTTCTTCTGATGAACATAAAAGTAGATATTTGAAAGAATATTAGTAACTAGTAACCATTGATTTCCATAGTGTTTGTTTTTCCTACTATGGAAGTCAATGGTTTAAAACTTTTTTCAAAATATCTTCTGTGTCCAACAGACAAGAAATACATACACATGAATAAAAATCATATGTTAAATACAGCTCTTTGAACCTTACAAACTATATTTATTAATAATTATAACGATTATTTTATTTGATTCAAATATTATAATATATTTTTAAATAAAGCTCTTATATTTAACTTTTTTTTTATCTGACAGAAAAGTAAAAAAAGTTTCCAGCACCTCTGTTCTGAGATCAGCTCTTCTGCAGAGTCCAGCTGCTTGCTGAGCTTCTTGACCTGTTTGTAGAGGGCGAAACACTCCTTATCATCCTGATCCAGCTTCAGACACTCACGCACCTGACTAAAAAACAAAATGAAGAGAGGGAAAAAACTAAACACCAGCAAAAACATAACACATAACTATCTTTGATATAATAGTACTATGCACATCATCAGTGTGTGGGATTACATTTACTAACAGGTTTGACTCTAGAATTGTCTTTTTAAACAGCTTAAATAAGATACTTGAACACTGTTAGTATAAATGAATAAGCAAAAATGCAGCTGTCATTCATCATTCTAACACAAGATCTGGCTTGCTGTACATACTTAAGTGAGTCATGATGCTCGCCTAAACTGTAATGCAGTTGACTGAGCTTGAGGAAAGCTGCTCGGTTGTCCGCACGGAGACGGGATGCCGGCGTAAGGTCCATAATGGCCTTCCGTGGCTCCCCGAGCTGGATGTAACATTCGGCTCTCAGCTCTCGAGACTCTGGGTCCCATTGAGAGAGCTGGAGAAGAAAGACAAGACAATCACAAATTAAATGAAAAAAAAAAAACTTGTGGATTGTGTATACTAGGGATAGGAGATATGACAAAAAAACTGATGTCACAATACAAGTCATCTCAAATCCTGATAACAGTATAGTAATTTTTCTGTATAACTTTTAATATTAAAATCTATTAATAATTTTTTTTATATATATAGACCACATGTAAGGGACTATTTTTTACATTTTAACATGTATAATGCAAAATTCAAATCTGATCATTTTCTCACTTCACCTTATTCATCAGAAATCGAAAGAGTTTCAGTTTACTGTGATTTTTTTGCTTGTCTCATGCCACATTGTAGACCAGGGATCTCAAGCTGCTGGTCCGCTTTTTAAATGTTTTTTACTATTATTATTACATATATATATATCTGTTTATTAAAGTGTCAGGAACAATACATTTAGCTTTCAAAGCTGTTAAATTGTTTGTGTTTCAAAATATCACCCTTTTTTAAATGTCAACTACAGTGGACACCAGGACCATCCTAATATAATTAATGTTGTAGGAGGCAGAAATGAAGCAGAGAGGATTCTTTATAAGATAGTTGAGGGAGACTCTGAGACTCAGAGCTGTCAGATGAGGATGAATTTGAATGTAACATACAAGTTGTTGAAGAAGAGAAAGAAGTTGCAGGAGACTCAGATGAGCAGACTGAGACAGACACAGAGACAGAAAGGGAAGAACAGGAAAGATGTCGCACTCTGTGAACCAGGAGTGACACGTATTAAATAATTCAGATTTATTTGGCAGGATAATTCAGTTCTAGCATTTAGCCTCTGTTAAAATTGAGTCCATGCGCACGCACGCACACAAAACCATTTACTCCTTCATATCATAAATCATTGATAAAATGTATTAATGAGACTTAAAGATTACCCACATGGGATCAAATGCAATATGTACATGCAAAATGACAAAAAATGCTAACTTTGTACTTGTACTTAAGTGTTCAGTAAGACTCATAACACAAAGATCTAAGATTTCTTTGGAGTTTTATTATAATTCCTATTAACTTGCATTTATTGGTGTTTCCCTATCCTAATAGATTCACAGTTGTGCTGCCTGTGTTTCCTGACTGTACAGATGACTGTAAAATGGTCCTGTGGTCCACTACAGTGGTTATGCTGTAAAATTTAAAATAAAAACAAAACGTAAAAACTCTAAATTGTAGAATTTTTTTAACCCAAAGGATGTAGGAAAACAAAACAAGACATTTTTTTCTTTGGGTCTCAGAAGGTTTTGACCCCCCACCTATTAGACATTTAAGCTACTGTACTATATATTCTCACCGTGCGGTCAAGAGTAGTGCACATGCTGATTATTTCTGGGGCTGATTTAAACTTTGAAATATATGTCTGTAAGTGCTCTATTTTTACTGAAGCTCTATTTTTTTCCATTGAATTATAATCAGTTGTATACCGCCTGTATTTCGTTATCTAAGCACCTCTTCATGGCTTACACATTATGCTGGTGGTGTAAATATATACATTTTTCTAATATTCGATTCAAATAGTTTTGTTAAGAGATTTTTCTAATATGCATATTAAGATTTCTTTTTAGAGAAAAAGATATTGTTTAAGATAATTTCTTTTCTTTGCCATTATGACAGTACATACTATTTTACAAGTTATTTTGTAAGATACTAATATGCAGCTTAAAGTACATTTTAAAGGCTTAACTAGGTTAATTAGGTTAACTAGGCAAGTTAGGGTAATTAGGTAAGTCATTGGACAGCCAATCAAAATATAACAACTTTTTAAATATGCTAATAATAGTGACCTTAGCCAAAGCCTCTTTAAGGCAAGTCATTTCACTCGGCGGACATCTTTGAAACGCCTCTCGGGCAGTATGCTCAGGAATTCTGTCTGAATGGGGAACATCAAATTCTCCAAAACTGTTTGACAAGCTTACAATTATATTACATGTTTGGAACCACCAATAAAATTAAACATCAACTGTCTCTTAAGTTTCGTTTCTAAACGTTCAAATAAAACAAAATCAGCAGTTTTTCAGGGTGCCCAAAAGATTGCGCATGCACACTTGAAAGAAACAAGATCACGACACCAACCTCATTTATGGCAATATTACAGATTATCATCCTCTGAATAATGCTTCTTCAGATCGCACTGCTCTTCTGAAGCGATTTACAACTTGGCCACAATGGGGAATCTCCTTCAGAAATGACAGTGACTCTTTGTCTACTAAGTTGTGGGAGTTTGAGTAGTTTCTACTGTCATGTGATGTGCGTTTGACAGGACGGACTGTACCTCACGTGTTTCATACAGATTACAAAAAAAAAAAAAACTTTTGTTTCTAGTGCACTTGGTTCATTTAGTAGAACAGACTTCAAGCTTTATTTGGATACATTTCTTATGTCTGTGAAGCAAGTATTTACTGAGAAATATTTGTTGACCACAAAACCTGTTATAAAAGCCCACATTTCGTCCAAGCTTCTCCCCGGAGTCTATAGCGATCAATAATTGGCTCCTATACTAGTAGGCAGGGTTTCATTCGCCATATTGACCGTTACACTTTTCCCCATTCAAAAATATACAAGTGACATGTATTGTATATTCTAGAGTTTTTGCCTTAGCAGTTTTTTGCAGCAAAATTTTATTTTATAATTTATTATATTATTATAATTTATCAATTTAAATTGTATCTTTATCAAACTGTACTACATCAACCTGTATATATTGAGCAAAGCAATTGCATGGATTTAGAATGTCTTCCCAATGTTATTATTTGGTCATTTTTGGTAACTGATTCTATAAATGAAACAATTTTTGTAAAATAGATAATATTCTGTGTTTTTGAAAATGTATTTCTCTTTTTTGTGACTTTTTCATTGCTGCAATAGTATTCATACCCGTCAACCCTTTTGTTTTTGGATTCTCTCCATTCTATCCCGTTTAAGTATTTTCATGTAGTGGTGCTGATTGACAGACGCACTCCAAATAAAGATACTGTTCCCAGATCAGCTTCTGTACATGTGATGTGGAACGGACACTTTGGGATTTGGGTGTGTTTTTAAACAGACACACTTAATAATAGGCTATGTAAACATGTCCATCCTGTTGTGTTTTATTTTAAACACAAATAATTTTGTCTTAAATGAGCATATACAGTTATGAAAGTAATCGAATGCTTCATTATAGATCTGTGGATTGGACCTCTGTTATCAAACAAAATGTATAACTATAGCAACTTTAATCAATATACTTAAATACAGTGAATAAAAACTGAACAAGTCTTTATTTTCTTGCATATTTAATTCATAAATTAATTTCTGTTTAGGCCATTGATTTTATTAAGTTAATTTTTATTTAATTTGACCTTTTATTTATTTTCAATTAAAGAGTATCCCGTATTTTTACATCCCAATGTTGACAGGTATGGCAATATTTCAAGCATCCTGTTGCTGTATATTTTGATGTCCGACTAACTCACCTCTATGACTCGCTCCAGCTCCTGGACAGCAGTCCTGCAGTCTCCACGTCGATGAGCTTTAAGTGCCTCTTCCTGGAGAGACTCCAGCTCATCCACTTTCAGGAGCTGATCATGTGCTTCCTCGTGATCCGGGGAACGATTCAGCTGCACGACAGAGAGGTTAACAGATGAGGCAGGAATCAGAGGATAGCTCCAAGTAGATGAACAACCTAATGCAATCTTGTTATAAGCTATAAACACCCAACAGATTTTTTATAGCATGCTGAACGTGTTTGGGGGGGGGTGTTTAAAAGAAACAGCTGTTTTGCTGTGTAACACTCAAGCAGTCAGCAACCTCCCGCTCTCCCTCATGAAGCAAACACAGAAGTAACTGAAACTGCAATTCATCAACTGGCCTTTGGGGACTGGCTCCAGGAACTCCAGCTGATTAAAACATGTTTACAGCCAGGTACAAAAGATGGTTTTGGTGTAAATAGCTAATATAACCCTTCATGGCAACTGTGAGGGGGGTGAATTTTTTTTTAGAACTAATCAGTTTCGTTTTTATTAAGTTATATTAAGTCTGCTGATTAAGGGCATAGCAACTTGAATGACAGCTAGGTCTCACTGGTCACTGTCATGTCATCTCAGCTGATTCCGGCTAATTAGCTGCTGAGCTCGGCATATACATCGATGTTTTGTTTTATGTAGCTTTACAGAGCCTTTTGGAATTATTTCTTACAGTTATCAGATAATAAGGCATGCTGTGTGCACCTAATTGTGTTCATAAACCATTCAAGTGGCTTCCATTATATACCATCTCTATAAATGTATTTGTTTTATTTAAGCTCATTTATCATTTATAATTTTCTTTAGGACTGTAATGCACTTTAGAATCTGACAGACTGATTAGCTGTAGGCTCTAGAACAGTCATCTGAAACGTTGTCATATGCCTGTATTTCATAAATAGCCTTGCATTTACTAACACAGACTATATTTGAAGTACATAGGAGTTGTTTGCATTTTCCTCCTGTAGAAAAACGTCATAAGTACAGTGCTTAGTGGCTCAATGTAATACAACAGTGTTTTTTAAAAGTCTAAACACTTTATTGGTATAGTATACAACCAAGCCCATGTGGTCAGAACACAAACGAGTCGCAGGTAATGAAGTATTAAGCGTTTCTCCCAAAGAAAAGCCTGTCTAAGCAAAATGCAAGCAGACATCTGTAGCTCCACTGACGTTCCGCCTCTTTGCCCTTTTTTGGCCGCCCACAGTCGGTGCGATGACATGCGACCAAAATGGCGATGGCTGGCCATGCCTTGTAGCTTCAATTGTGTTTTTCAGAAACCTATAGGTGACGTCACGGATACTAAGTTTGTATCTTTTACAGTCTATGGTATCACTTTAAATGCAAATAAGCTGCATATTTACACTTCATCTTCACAAGATGCCACAGTTCTATGCCAGCACTATTTAATGACATGACATTTAGATGAGACAATACTGCTGTGTTATTTCCCTTTAAAGGGATAGTTCACCCCAAAATGAAAATCCTACTATTTACTCACCCCTCACCAAACCTGTTTGGCTTTGGTGCCGTTTACATGAATGCATTTGCATTTTAAAACAAATACTTTTTGCTAGTTATCTGCTAAAACTGCGCTCTTTGATACAAAAGCTGACTTTTTTAAAAAAGTGTGGCTTTCTTTCTTCTGTTGAACACAAATAAAAAAAGAACCAGAAACCATTGACTTCCACAGCATTTGTTTTTATACTAAGGATGCCAATGGTTATCGGTTTTCATCATTCTGCAAACCATCTTCATGTTTTTTTTTTTTTAAATCATAAAGCTTTGGAACCAACCGAGTGTCCATAAATTGTATTTTTCTCAAGAATATAATAAATAAAGATATTTTATAGCATGCTGATTGCTGGCACGAATAAACTTCCATAGTATTTTCTTCATGCTATGGATGTCAGTGTGTGACATAAACCACCATTCTGCAAAACATCTTCCTTTGTGTTTAACAGAAGAAAGAAACTCATAAGGACATGCAGGAGAGTAAAAGATTGGGTAATGTTCATTTCTGTGTGAACTATCCCTTTCAGGAAAAAAAGAGACTTGCTTCACTCACTACTGCTTGGAAGTCTTCTCTGGCCTCTTGAGTGCTTCCTTGTTTCAGAAGAATATTACCCCTCTGTAGTCTGGCCTGAAAACATACGCACACCATAAATGTACAAATACTACATTATTTGCCATATATAACTCAGATTTATATTACAACAACAAAAATAAACTCACAGCAAGGAAGTCTGGCTTGAGCTGTATAGCTTGGGTCAGATCTGGCAGCGCTGACTTGGATTTGCCCATGGCCAGGAAAACGGCAGCCCGTTTGTAGTATGTCAGATAGTTCTTAGAGTCACCCTCTGTTAAAGACACATAAGAAATCTAATTTTTGGTGTGAATTATGCATATAAAATACCATAACTAACCTAAATGAATCTAAAACAGATCTGTACAGAAAGGAACAGCTAAATAACTAGTTACTGTTTGATATTTTGATAAAAAGAAACATTTGTATTTGTCTCTTATGCTCATCAAGGAATAGCAATATGACAAAAATAATATTCTAATTTAGAATGACAGCTTTCTGTTAATATATTTGTAATGCAATTTATTCCTTTTTAATCATTTAAAGCATTATTATGCCATTCTTTAGTGTCACATGATCCTTCAGGAATTATTCTGTATAATGCTGATTTAGAGATCATGTGATGTATTTTTTATTTATTGCCATGTCAGCAACTAAGGCTATTTTCATGGCAAGAACATTTCAATAATACATATACAATTAAAAAAACAACAAACAAATGAATACATAAATAAGATTTTTTGTGTTTATACATGATAAAACAATCAACTTTTTTTTTCTGCTGTCACTTTGCTAAAAATGTTCTTAAGAGAGTTTATTTCATGAAAAAGTCTTCTGAAATCATTAAAAGCAGGACAGTCCAGTAAAATGTGTTTTACAGTAAGAGGAAATGTGCACTACAAACACTGAGTGGGGTCTTCACATTTAAGTAAAAAAACATGAGTTATTCTTGTATGTCCAATAAGACATCTGGTAAAAATCACTTGATCAAATCTAGTCTTAAAATGTCTTAAAACTCTGTTTGTGATTTCAGGTTGGATTTCTTACAATGTATTAGGGATGTCCAGATCTGATCAAATGATCAGAAATCAGGCCCGATCACGCAGTTTCAGACTAAATCAGAATCGGATGTTACCTCCTGATCAGATGACTCGAATAAAAAAAAAATATATATATATATATATATATATATATATATATATATATGAGTAAGAGACTCAGAGTTAGACCTCATTCTTGACTTCACAGAGAAACAGCAACGTGTGCGGCATGACGTCACTTTGTTGCAGAGACGCTATTGGTCAAAGACCAGCAAACTAGAACACGGAAGCACTTGAAGCGGAAAGAGCGAGTATGTCTGCGGTTTGGAGGTATTATAAAGTTGATGACGATGACATTGCCATAGAAATCTGAGAGATACTGTGTGTAAACTTGGGATTGCAAGAGGTGGAAAGGAAAAGGATACATTTAACACAACAAACAAACACGAGCTGTTGAATGTTAAAATAAGGTGAATTAAATCTGTTTCTTCGCTCTTCTTTATTCTTTTTTTATGTATTATAGAAGTATCGAATCGGTTTTCGGTATCGGTAGATACTAAAAATAAAATGACTCGGACGCAAAGACAAAAAAACCTGATCGGGACATTCCTACAATTTATTATTTTTCAATTCATCCCACTCCTATTGCCACTTATTTAAAATGTAAACGTTGATAAAAGGTATTGGCATTTCTTCACCACTTGTTTAAAATGTCCTTAGCAGCTGCATCAGCTTGCTCATTTCCTGAAAGCTCAACATGTCCTGGAACCCAGCAAAAAATATGATAAAACTGGTTTTATAGACGGTGAACTTTAGTTAAAATATTATCAATCAAAGGATGATCATTGTTTGAAGATTTCATCACTTGAAGTGATTTTTGTTGGACATTTTCTATATATTGCAATGCTAAAAGTAAAGTACGGGCTTCAGTTGTGAATATTGAACATTCTTTAGGCAGACTGATTTCATAATGTTGTTGTCCAGTCACCATTGTTGCTGCTACACTATTTTCCACCTTTGAACTGTAACCACCATCTGTAAATATAGATGAGTGTAGAGAATATTGGCTTATAATATCCAGATATTGTTGTCTATATACATTAGGATGAGTTGCTGATTTAGAGATCATAAATATTGCTTAGAACTTTCAGGATTCTTTGATGAATAGAAATTTAATTTACTTAAAATAAAAATTGTTTGTAAAAGTTTTAATGTTTTGAGAAATTCAATTTAATCCTATAATACAAAATAAAAGTTTTTGTATCTTACTGACCCCAGTCAGTAGTAGAGTAAAAGTGTAGTTTTCATAGATGATTGTGTGCTTGTATGTGCCTTACCCACAGCTGAATGATAGTGAGACAGGGCCTCGGCCAGCTGTCCGGCTGCCAGCAGCTTACGGCCCATTTCCAAATGATGCTCGATCTCAACAGGTGTGGCTCCTAACACACCTGTAAACCAGAGAGACAGGCAGCTGACTCGCACAACATCTGCACTCAGATTATTGTACAATGATTTCAATTAATAATAATATATTTTTAAATATTCTAGGGCACCTTTGAAAACCCTCTATGTGCCTGAAATGAATGCATTAATGAGCCTTAAACTGACATATTTAGAATGAGCATTCTTCTTGTAATGTTGTGAAAACATTCCTTAAAGGTAATCTAATATTACACTCCAATGGGTTTCTGTTAACAGTATGCAAACAGCGCCCTGTCCTAGAGCATGGTTATTTCTGGAAAACAAAACCTAACTACTAAAGCATCAATCTTTACTTGTTCGTGAAAGCTTTCAGTTTCAACATTAACCAGCATAGATCTTTAAACGCTTTCATTATATTAATGACTCAATATCAAAACAGATGGCCACTATTTATGACTCTAGACTACAATAAAAGTCTTAAGTTGCACGTGTGTAGTTGTAAGCATAGCTTTGAAGTTTCCAGTGGCACCAAAAGTAAAGGAAGTCCATTTTAAAATTCTAAATGGAATCTATCCTTCTAAAGAATCTGAGATGTTGATTTGGTTTTGATGAAAACTATTTTTCCTTTTGTGAAGATCAAATTGAAACTACAGAGCATCTTTTCTATGATTGTAAATTAGCTTGTGCCTTTTGGGAAGATTTGCATTATTGGTTATTTTCTAAGTTTGAAGATTTACATGCATTAACAAAAGAAAATGTACTATTTGTTTTGTTTTTTGAAAGATGAAACACATGATTTAGCAATTAACACAATTATTATTCTTGGGAAGTTCTTTTTACATAAGAATAGGTTCTTAAGAATGTCCAAAATTGTATGTATTTCACAAGGAACTATGTCTTTACTTTCTATCGCTTAAGCAAATGAAGAAAAAGAATGCTGTAATTCTCTGTGATATAACAGAACACCTTTGAACTAGCTGAAAACCCCCAGGTGTTTTTTTATTTATTTATTTTTATTTAACTTTTTTATTACATATTGTTTATGACGCTTGTCTGTTGTCTGATTAAGGAGGTTTGTATTTTGTACCAGGGCATTTGTAGTTGTATTGTTTACTTTGTTCAAAAAAACAAACAAACAAAAAAAAATTATAGGAATAGCTAACGTTACATTATATGAGTCAAACTTCTGATTTGTCTTTTATGACAAAAATCATTAGAATATTAAGTAAAGATCCTGTTCCATGAACAAATCTGGTAAATGTCCAACCTTAAATATAGCAAAACTTAATTTTTGATTAGTAACGTGCATTGCTAAGATCTTAATTTAGACAACTTTAAGGGTGATTTTCTCAATGTTTAGTTTTTTTCTCAATGTTTAGAGGGGGGGGGGGGGGGGGGGGGATTTACCCTTAGATTCCAAACATTTTAATAGTTGTATCTCCGTGAGGGATGATTAACCAATTTCACTATTAACACACTTTAATTTGTCAGGGTTAATTAATCATAAAGGCTTCTCAACATTGTGTTTCTGTTGCACGCAAACTGCTGCAACTAAACAAAGTTATGTCAACTGTGCTTTAGTTCTGAGTTTATACGTCAAAGCTAATATGCACACACACACTCGACTATAACTATGGCTGAGACACCTAGCAGCAGCCGGCTGTTCACATATTGCGTCTTTTCCTTGTGTAAGTTTGTAATTTCCAATGGAGGCACGCTGGGCACCCAGCTGAAAATATCTCATGCTGTAGCGGCGAGAGTTGTGCGTGCCTTTTTGTGCAATGTAAACAAATGATGCGTTAGACAAATTATTACAAATTATTAAAATGATTATGTATGTATGAACACAGATGATAGCAACAGTTTATTTAAATACTTAGCTAACATGTAGCTTAGATTTGCATTAGACAAATACTATTTAAGTTATTGTTATTTATTTATTTATTTTCTGTGTAAATGTATTATTTTAGTTTAAAATCAAAAACTTTTAAGTCCAGAGAGAAATGGACTATTGTTTGTTTATTATTATTATTATTATTATTATTATTATTATTATTTTGTGCTGTATTAACTGGTTACTGAGCAGCAATAAATAACACTTTAAAATATAAGGAGTCTTCATGTGATTTTCTAAACTAGAAGTGTTTTGAAATTCAGGAATGCATAATAATCATGAAACCGTGATTATTTCTCAGACTATAATCATACAACCAAAATCTATAATTGTTGTGTCCCTAATCTCTGCTACATTGGCCTTGCTATGTTAACAAACTATACAACATTAGAAAGCTTGTTTATTAAGCTTTTAGATGATGTATGAGTCTCAATTTCAAAAGGTCTTGTGTCTACATTGTTGTTGGTCTAACCAACATTAGAAAAAAACTGTGACATCCTCTCATGGTGTGCCATCATGGTATGGCAACATGTTTCAAATAAGGTTGTTTACAGTATATCCAAAACCTGGCCTTTCCAAAGTACAAGTCCAGACAATAATATAGTATTTAGTAGTTCTTTGGTTGAGTAAAATCAGTTTGTGAAGGCAGAAATATTTTAAAGAACGTCTGTGCTTCCTATCTGAGCTGTCAACTGCTGACTGAGCTGTCAAGGTGTCAACACACACAAGAGCTCTTTGACGGCCAGTATTCTGTTCAAATATTTAAGGAAACAGATTTAAAAATTCTCTTTTGATTCTTTTGTTCCCTGTTTTAAACGCAAATTTTACACCAAGAAGACTTTCCTTACTTAACACTTCCTGGTGAGCACCTGTGGAGGTACAATGGTAAAGTGAAGGTATCAGATAAACATCTCGTGTTGTAATAATATACATTTCATGATTACCAAATACCTTTAAGTTACCGTGGTATTTAAAGTGGTACGTCAAAAATACCACAGTATGATTCATTTACATGTAATGCTATAGTGCGTCTTACACAACTACGCACTAGTCACCTGTCAAAACACTGATATAAATGATTTAAATATTAATAACGTGTAAAATAATCAGTGTGAAATCTCACCATCCAGTTGTAGGTCCAGCACCACACAGAGCAGAGACAGAGAGGACAGGATACTGTTCAAACCTCTCCGCCGTCCCGACTCCATGATGACAGTCATCACACCCCCGAAAACCCAACCGTCCACTGTGATTCACAACGCGCGACAGGACAGAACGAGTATTTATATTCTCATCTTCATAACAGCGGCATACTTGGCATGGAGCTGTTTCTGTTGTTCAGGTTATAAATATGTCCGAGTGGAATAAAGGAATGTGAAACTTTAGTTCCGTGTAGGCCTATCTCAGTCTCGATAATCAAAAGCTCTCCCGATGTTGAGGTAAACGTGTGTTTGGCTTTGCATGGAATTGTTTTTTATTATTTCCGTGTGGCAGTGACTGTGCACAACAGGTGCCTGCCACGTACTTTTGGAAAGTCTCCTCTTGTTGGACCTCCTGGGCGTACAATTCAAATCGCCCTACATTTGAGCGCAGTGACTGGCTGCTCACATCCCTGTTTGACGACAAACGTGGACGCGTCCCATTGGCCGAAGTATTTTAGCGCACTGGACGGACACGCCCACGTCCTGCAATGGACTGAGAGCTGATGGAGCAGATGATACATGACCCCGTCTTGCACTTCAGAGGAAAAGTGATAGCCAGTGGTACAGATAGTAAAGGAAACCGGGTTACTATGGTAAATATTCTATTCTATTCTATTCTATTCTATTCTATTCTATTCTATTCTA